>JBBPSL010000006.1:0-115634 GCA_038093555.1 Butyriboletus appendiculatus
TAAATGCATTTTTGGTGAGAATTATAGAATACACGCGTGCATAGTCTAGGCCAAGTGACACCACTTGACAGGCTCAGGCAAGTGGACTTATGAGTCTATTTAAAGGGTGAGCGAAATAGTGGAAGAGACGGGAGAGACGGACTTGATGAACATGGGCTGGGGTGAGCTCCTGGTGTAGCCAATGTATATGATCATTGGAATCCAGCCGTAGTGCAACACGGTCTGTCTGTCTGTCAGCTAGTGGTAGTGCAATGCAAAGGGGAACGTACACGACCGAACTCGACGACTTTGAGAATGCGTTCCTGTAGGATACGTATGAACGCTGAAGGTGTGAGGACGAGAGAGAACAGACCTTTGTCTCGTCGGAGGGCATGACTAGGACTAGTGTAGAAGAAAAACAACGCGTAATTGCAACTCCGCTCTCGAATATCGCTTTTGACAACTCGACGCGACGATGCCGCTGGGCCCGTCCTCGTCTGCGATTTTCATCCAAAACGCATCGCATACACCCGCCGATGTCAACCCGTAAGTCGTTGCTGTCATTGTCTTCAACGTCGCTGACCGACCCCAAAAAGACCCCGCCCGACATCGCTGACGATCCACCCGACCGCGCTCCTCTCCATCCTCGACCACTACCTTCGCCGTACAGGTGCACAGCACCGCGTCATCGGCACTCTTCTTGGCACACGCACACGCACCTCAGCAACCTCCGCCTCCTCCCCTACCGTCGTCAACGTCACCCATGCATTCGCCGTCCTCCACTCAGAGACAGAAGAACAGGTCGCCGTCGACGGCGATTACCACCGCGCCATGTACGAAATGTTCCTCAAGGGTCGTGGCGAGTCTATCGCACCCTCCGGGACAGCCAGCGCAGGTGCCGGTGTAGGTCCCCAGGGCAGGGAGGGTCTCAGCATCGTGGGGTGGTACGCTACTGGAAGCAGCGAGGGTGGCCAGGCCGGTTTGGGTACCTTCTCCGCCCTCATTCAAAACTTTTACGAGCAAGAAACTGCACCCTTCCCTGCGGTGCATGTCGCACTCGATACTGGGACGGAGGAAGGCGTTGGTGCAGGTGTGAGGGCATACGTCAGGTCAGCCGCTCTTCCATACTCCATCCTCCATTTACCGATCTGGCACGGTACAGCTCTCCAGTGGGGGTATATTCTAAACCAGAGAACTGCGTATTCGTACCTATCCCCTGCGAACTAAAATTCCACGAGTCTGAACGCTCAGGACGTGAGTTGTGCCGTACCCCCGTTTACCATCGATTCACGTCATCCCAGTTGACCTTCTTCTCTCCTCTTCCACATCATCAAATACTCTCCTTCCTACCTCGCCTCTCCCTGCTATACACACTGCCCTCGTGAGCACCACCGATGCACTCAATCGTGTACTTGCACACGTTCAAGCCATCCTTCGCGAAGAGATTCCCCCAGATCCTGCACTCGGGAAGTATTTGTGGAACGTACTCGGCGCAGCACCCGACGAAGAAGGTGGCTGGGCAACAGCGTTGCAAGATAGTGTCATGATGTCGTATTTGGCGAACTTGGTGAGGGGACAGGCGGAAGTTGCGGCAAGGTTGGCATTGGCTGGCGGGACATGAATGTGGGCTCGAAAATGTAAAATCCAGTGTGGGATGCACGTCAGCCGAGGACACGAGAGGCAATAATCCGAATGATTTGGTAGCTGCATCCCGCGCAGGATTTCAAGTGTTTAACGGTAAGGTTCGCGACTCCTTTATTTCTCAATCACGACTTATTGAAGTTCAATTCCCGTTGTCCATCACCATTGACACGTCCCTCGGCAAAAAATACGGCGCAGTGAACCTCACATATCATTAGCTATTAAACATCCTCGAGTGTTGTAAATCGTGTCTCATAGCGAGGATTTCACCTAAAGGCCAAGTGTTGGCTGGTCCGTTCAAAGGTAATTCGTCGGTGTGTTCGCGATTGCGGGAACTATCGATCAAGATCGCGGTGGCGATGGTGCCGCACTGAGTGATAAAAGTGTCGACGATGGGGCGTACGTCGCGCAGCAAGAGTTGCTGAGCAAGATAGGGACCGATGGTGTTCATACGCACTGCAACCGAGAGGAGCGAGCGAGCGTGGAGAAAGAGGGCCAGGTGCTGGGCACGGTCTGGGCAGATGGGTAAGAGGTGATCAGACGAAACAAGATACACACCAAGTGAGAGCTGGAGCGCGCCTGTGAGCACGCCCCAACAGAGCGGAAGATGGCCGTGTGTGTCACCGCGTCGTATGGCAAGCTTGAGCTGATCGACGAGAAAGGCGACAGGGTGGGTGTTGGGGAACGAGGACGGTGGTGCAAAGGCCTTGGAGTATAGCGTGAGGAGGGCAACACCCTGAGCGGTGGAAGCACGTCGAGCGATGTGGTTGAGCGTGATGGACTCGTAGAACGCATCGAGGGACATGAGCGCTGCGAGAGGACCGTGGAGATCGATGGGCTCTGCGGGGGTGGTTGAGAGGGGTGCTACGATGCGATGGGCATCTGAGACGACGGGAAGAGCGGTGTGCGCATACGAGTGGAGGCTGTCGTGGATGAAGGCGAGAAGGGCGGTGCTGTGTGGGGGTGCGATAAATCCGTGCGTGTTGTAGGACTCGAGACCGGAAGAGGCGACGAACGAGCCAGTGGGGAGGTTCGAGTCGGCGAGGAGGAGGAGGAGGTACTCGTCCATGGCAACTTTGAGAGTCGGATCCGGATCGGCCGAAGAGCCTGAGACGGAACGACGACGACGACGACGACGACGAGGATGAGCACGAGGACCGTCCTCCGAGCACTCTGGCGTGCATCACGACTCCTCACGCAGCCCGTCCGCGCTCGCATCGCGAAACAGTCCACCGTTGCGCCCGTGACCGAGACCGTTCGCCAGGCTGGACCCGCCGTTGCTCGCCTCCATTCGCCCTTGCAGCGATACGACTCGCTCGTTTCCGCGGGCACACTCCGTCCCGACCCCCACCAACACCGCACCATCCAGCATCTCCAGTCCTTCTACACACAGCTCATTGCCTACACTCCCCCACCCAACCGCCCGTCCACACCCCTCTTGTCCTCTCCCTCTCTCTTCTCCCGCCTCTTGTTCCACGAACCACCAGAACCAGAATCCGCACCGCCGAATACACCCAAAGGCCTCTACCTCTATGGCGACGTCGGTACCGGCAAGACCATGCTCATGGACCTCTTCTACGATACCCTTCCCTCGTCCATCACCCGCAAACGTCGCGTCCACTTTCACGCCTTCATGATCGACGTACACAAACGTGTCCATGCCGCCAAACTCGCCATGGGCCTCATCGGCGGGGGAGGCGGCGCAAGTGTCGGCGGCGGTGACGGCGGTGACCCAATCGCACCCGTCGCGCGAGATCTCGCCAGGGAGGCCTATGTCCTCTGTTTTGATGAGTTCCAGGTTACGGATATTGCAGATGCCATGATCCTCAGGAGACTCCTCGAGGGACTCTTGAAACACGGCGTCGTTTGTGTCATTACCAGCAAGTTAGTTAGTCTCTAATTCCCCTCCCCGTTGTCCCTTCTCATACACATTCCCAGTCGACATCCCGACGAACTATACAAGAACGGCATTCAGCGTTCCAGCTTCATACCTGCCATAGCCCTTCTCAAGACGCACTTCCAAACCATCGATCTCGACTCTGGAACAGGTCCGCCCCTCCACCGACTTTCGACTTTCAAACTCTGACGTCCATCCTGCAGACTATAGACGTATACCCCGTGCACTCTCGCATGTATACTACCACCCGCTTACACGAGAGAACGAAGCAGAGATCGACAAGATATTTGATTCACTTACCTCCCCCCTTTCCTCCTCCGACATCAATCTAGATCCTGTTGTCGTCAACCGCCCTCTATCCACCTTTGGTCGCACCCTCCACATTCCCCTCTCCACCTCCCGCGTCGCCCGGTTCACCTTTACCGAACTCTGCGACAGACCACTCAGCGCGGCTGATTACTTGGAGATCACCAACACATTTCGGACCGTGTTTCTTACCGACGTGAAGAAGATGGGCGTTTCTAGAAAGGACGTCGTACGTATTTCATGGGTGTATGTATGCGTGGGCGGTACGTTGAACTACCTTTTTTCTTGCCCACTAGGCCAGGCGGTTCATCACCTTTATCGACGCTTGCTACGAGTCCAAGGTATGCCACTTCATCTCATCTCTGTATGGTCACGCTCACTATCACTCACAGACGAGACTCTTCATCTCCTCCGAAGTTCCCATCCACCAAGTCTTTTCGGACGACTCTGCCAACGGCAAGATATCGATATCCGACCACATGCGAAGCGTCATGGACGACCTCGTGAGTCCCTTTCCCATCCTCTACAGTGGGCGGGTGCTGATGAACGCCTTCTTATGTACGCGTGCATACAGGGCCTCCCCCCCGAAGTCGTTGGTGCGAGCTCCATGTTTACGGGTGAAGAAGAAATTTTTGCGTTTGCTCGTGCGTGTTCGCGGCTCGTTCAGATGGGGAGTCGGGAGTGGGCCGAGAGCGCTGGGCGGTAGGTCTAGACGGCGATGATGACGGGGTCCATACCGAGGACGTACCCAGCAAACACACTGGGGCCATCTCGAACCTCGGATTCCACCTAGTCTTGCGATTGCCTCTGCAGACGCTGGATAGATCACACCCTGTACATACCAGCGAAATTATCAGACAATATCCTTTCATTCCATGGAAGAAAAAAGAAGCTTTGGAAACTAGTATACATCAAAGTTTGATGTGGGTATCATACCAACGCATATTCAGAGACCGGAAACACAAACGGACATGGGTCAAACAAGTAAACACGTTTGGCAATCTCGAAGCCAAGGACTCACCCATGTGTTGCGGGGAAAAAAAGAGATGAAAGATAATCGTTGCGTGATATGTTGAGGTCAAGAAGATGGAAAGGACTTGTATACGAACTTCAAAGACAACAGAGAAGTTGTGGTAAAGTAGTATAGTAGAGATATCAGCACGGGTCATCATCGCATGAGCAATATAGATTGGAGTGAGTACGAACACAAAACTGAGCGAAGGGAAACGTAGAAAAAAAGACGTGAGATGGGGAGTGCGATTAACGATTGCGGACACCGGAGACAAGGGAAAGTAAATAATATGAAATGGTGATCTGCGAATTGGATGCGATTCGAAAAGGGTGGAAAGATGGTTTGAGAATGAGGATTGGAATGTCAAACATGTCATGGTGGAGGTGGTAAGTACAGATATATATAGAATGCGCAGATGGTTTGCTGTAGATGCTTCATGCTTGTTGAAAAATATTGAGCGACTTTAATAATTCAGCCCGTTAACCGGCCCTGGCGGCCTCTACAGTGGAAGATGAAGGCGACAAAGCCCGATGCGGGAAATGCTGGGTGTGACCATGAGCCAAGGGGACATCTGAGCTCTGATGATCGGGTATCATAGAATGTGAGGATGGGAGAGTGCTCGATTGGTCAGGAGGGGACGACAATGGTAGTCCAAAGGGGGAAAACCCCCCTCCGGTACCGCTGAGAGAAATGCCAAATGCATGAGACCCACGGGGAAGAGTTGTTCCGTTGGTTGGAGAAGGAGATACCATATTAAAGCTACCCGAAGGTGGTGGAGGGGAAACAAACCTCGGCGGAGGTGGTGAGCGTGCATATCCTCCAAAGGCAGAAGGTGGTGGTGAAGTTGTAGTTGAATTGTCGCGTCTCATGTTTATGACGCCGGAATCGCCGTCGAAACCTTGACGGAACTGGAACGCATCCGCCTGGAAAGGAGAAGCAACACTGGAGTGAGCACTGTTCTGCTGCTGCAACGACGTAGTGCCCGCAGTGGTCGGAGTGCGTACACCCAAGGGGTTCTTGCTGTACGACAAGCGGATCCCACCATTCTTGACCAAGCCACCGAGGGCATTTCCATAAAGCTCGTTCAAAGCCTTCGTAGCGTAGTGGACATCCTCAAACTGAAAATTACAAGTCGTAAGTGCCACACTCAAGCGGAGAATACAGAAAAGGTACCTCAACAAAACACATAGGTCCGTTACTCTTCTGCCTAAAGCAGAGCTTCCGATACCCAGGCCGTCGAGAGAACAATTCCCTGAGACTATCCTCGAGATAATTCGCAGGATACCCAGCACCAACAGGACTGGTGGGGAGATTTCCGACGTAGAGGGTGTTGATCGGAGGGTTCTGGTCGACGAGGGCGTTCCTAGGGCCAACGCTCCCGACGGTATTCGGCACACCGCTGCTTGAAGAACTGGCAGCATTGCCACCTATAGAGGAGCTGGCCGCTGAGCTTGCATGGGAAGCAGGTGATGGCAACTGCGGTGAAGTATTCCCGGTGCTGACTTGCCCGCTGGTGCTAACGGTGAGTGGTACGGGTCCGCCATCGTCGAGACCACCTGTGCTTGACGTAGAACTTGAAGGCGGTGCAGGTGGACGACTAACCACTGGCTCATCAACCGTAGAAGCAAAGGCTTGCGTCGAACGCAAGATTCCCGATCGGTGAGGAGGAAGCATACCATCTTCATCGTTCAAAGACGACGAGAACGGTATATTGGGATTGGGAGGCGAAGTGTCTTGGGGTGACGTAGGCCTAGGAAGGACTGAAGCTTTGCGGGTTCCGTAAAACGATGTGAGAGCAGAGTATGCGGTGTCACGCTCGCGGGGGGAGGGCTGATCCCAAGGGCCAACCGCTTCACGTGGCCCACTATCGTCCTTGCTGGAAGTCTGAGCGATGATCGAATTGAAACCACTTCCGAGCATGGGATTGGGTCCCGAGCTTGCACCGTCACCAGAAGAAGAGAGAATGCTAGTTTGCAGGTTCCTGGAGAGAGTCGAGGTCGGATGGAAGGCATCATAAACAGCGGAATTCCCTGACAACATTCGTACCGCTTCGCTCTGAGCAGCTTTGAAATCCTTCCGTCTGAGCCTCTCCCGTTCTTCTTCGTCAGCAAGGGCACGTTCTCGCGCCCCACGACCACCAATACCCATTCCGAGATTAAGGCCCACAAGCGCTTCACGTCTCCTCTCCCGGTCGCGATCACGGTCTCTTTCCCGTTCTTCCTCGCTACTGTCCCCGAGTCTTCCTTCCCGCCATCCGCTACCAAGGTTGTTGTTATAGCCAATTGCGCTCAGCGCATTGATTTCCCTTTCGCGCGCAGCCAAGGAATCACCTCCACTAAGCGAGGCAAGGGCATTCAAGTTCATACTGGAGTTGAGATTAAGACCAGCAGCAAGACCAGCAAGCGTGTCGGGTGTAACACCAAGACCTCCTAATGCACTGAGGCCGCTGACACCACCATTTAACCCAGCAAGAGTGTTCAAGTTACTGCCAAGAGATATACTGCCGCCATTTGAACTGGTGCTGCCAATGCCAACGCCACGCTTCGTGTGCAGGTTTTTCTTCGCCATCTCTGCCTTTAACACGGCCCCTTTCTCGATATCAACTCGACGACCCTGGAGCATATCTCTCGCTTCCAGGGCTTCTTGCCGAGTACGGAACTTGGCAAAGCCGATTATCTGCTTGCGAGGAGGTTGACCACCTGGGCCCTGAAAATGACTTGGCTCATCGTTGAGTGGCACTGGGAGTGGCGGCCAAGAAGTAGTTGGGCCGTCCCGCCCATTGTCGACTACTACACCCCCTTGGTTGACGGTGACGATGTTATATGGGTCATTCGGGCCTGAATTAAAGTATGAAGAATATGAGGAGCTGCCGCGCAAGGGAAGCCCAGAAGGAGTGCCACCTGAAGACCCATAAGCGGTATACTCCTTGTTGGGGATCTTGAGAGTCGCGGCCTCGAAGCCGGAGGAAAACGTAAACATATTTTGAAACTCCCGTTCCTAACGGTGAATATGAGTGAAGACATACATTCAGAAAGCCAACCCGGATCAACAAACCTGCATGTCGTCTGGGAAGCCAACTACAAAAATTGTAGATATTTCTTCCTGCTGACCACCTCCACTTTGAGGTTCGACAGCCGCAGTCAACTGCCCAGAGGTACCTAGACCTCGAGCAGTGCCTGCGACTCCGCCACCAACCGCTCCACTGGTCTGGAGATGAGGGCCGTATGGCGTCTGGCTCTGAAGGTGTATACCGTTCAAGTACGGTACCTGACCAGCGGAGTTGCTGTGAGACAGTGGATGGAAGGAGTCATGCATTTGCGTTTTTGCAGTGTGCGACTGCAAAAATGGGTCTAGGGCAAACTGCTGGGATACTTTGCCAGCCAAGGGAGGACTACTCCCAAAGTCAATTCCTCGTGACTCAAACCCGGAAGGCACAGAAGATCCTTGCTGAGACTGTTGGGAAAGCTGGTGCTGGATGCCTAACGGATGACTGGAAAAGCTTTCGGAAGCGCTCGCAAACGATTGAGAGGTAGCTGAGGACGTATTGACTTGTCGCATGCGGAAGGAACCAGGAGGTGGGTTGCCCGAATTGGAATGGGGTGTGTGCGAGCCGTTGATTCCGCTATAGGCGCTGAACGACGATCTGAAAGGGCCTGCTCCGAAATCACCAGGTGACTTGGTCCCTTGAGGGGGACCTTTCGGTGAGAGACTGTCCGACTCGGAGAGATAGTCGGATAGGTGGAAATTGTTGTTACTGTTGTACATCGGGTGACCCCCGCCCTGTGCGAACACTGACTCAGAGGTTGGAAGTTGGTGGTTACCGTCAGCGTGCTGGGGCATTTGTGAAGAGCGATGTAAAATATCGTTGTGGGTATGATTGCTGTTATAATCGATATTAGACGGTGAATGGGAGCGGCCTACCGGAAGATGGAATTGAGTCTCGGGGGAAGCTGCACCCGAGTCTGTATTAGAAGCGGACTGCGGCATGGCCAACGACTGCTGAAAGGGGAGGCGGAGAGGTTCTGCGTCACCTTGAGCGTCAAGTGAGTCCAACAGAGAGCGGTTGATAAGGTCTTCTTCGAGAGGCTGCAGCCGAGGGGTTGACGAAGTGGGAGCTGAGGGCGCCAGGATGGAGAAACTGAGATATGGGGGGAGAATTACAAGTGGTTGAAGCTATGGGATAGACTAGTAATTGAACATCAACAGTCGGAGAGACCAACGCGGACGGTGGGAGTGTTGTGGAAGGTAGCGCAAATACGAGGACTGCTGGTATGGATACAATGGAGAGAGAGAGGGATGAAGATGGTGTGCGTGTGCTTAGAATGCTGTTTGACGGAATGGAAACGCTACACGACGACGACGACGATGAGAAAGGCGGTGGGCAACGGGAGACGATGTGCGCGACGCGTGGGATTGGATAAATAAAAGCTTGGTTGACACTAGATAGACGACGATAGGCGACACCGGAGGACGAAGTGCACGAGGAGAAGATGTAAGCTAGACGTGCGACACGACGACGACGGGTGTTTGCTCGCTGCGGCTGTCGAACGGCGATCGAGTTGTCAAAGTGTGAAGGAGCAAAGGAAGCGCGCGGGGCCGACACAGAATCGACCAAAAAAAAAACAACAAACGGCAATATTTGGGTCACACCAGTCACGCCGTTTCCCACGCACGGACCCTAACCTTAAGCTATTCCCACGCTCAAATCCTCCATTGTTCAGTGACAGTTCACTGCGCTCAACGGAGAGCTTGAGTGTGCATTCGAGGTGGCGTGTTTCTCCACGGGTCCCAGACGTCGTGTTGAGTGGAGTAGCCGGTTGTTGGACTGAAAAGAGAGTCGACTACAGTGTGGAACGTCATGAAACGAAAAGCGAAAGCCTGGAAGGACGGACGTCTGCAACAAGACGGGTGGTCTCAAGACCCCCCAGGTTGTCAATTTGGTGACGACAAAATTTTTCGGCTCCTCACGCCTGCGTTTTTGGTAGCTTTAGCCGCGCCATCGATAGTGGGGGTTTCATGGCGGACTTGCATATGCTCCCGCTTATTGGCTCTCCGACACCAACACCTGTGAGTTACTACAATGTCAGAACACAGGTATGATTCTTTCGACAAAGTCTTTTAGATCCTCCAGTTCCGCGTCATTTATAGAGTGAGCCAAGCCGCCATATGTCACGAAGCAAAGACCAGGTGAACCCAGTTCTTCTCTCCCCAGTTTGCGCACAGACATCTCGGCCACCAGCATCTCTGCACAGATACGTCCGTATTGGTATGCAACCACCGTGTCCTCTTCCCCGTGCGCCCAGAAGATGGGTGTTTCCGAGGCATACGGACTTGCGAGCTAACAATGATCACTGATCGACCGACCACATTACCCCAGGCAAATCCATGCACCCACCGACTTAAACTTTGACCTTAAAGGTATTCTTCCGCTCAGAGGTGCAATACCCGCAAGCTTCCAACCATCCTCCTTAGGCTGACCTCTGGTTTTCCCCCCTGTCAGCGCGGTGAGCAACGTCATTCCTGCGCCTTGAGAAAAACCCATAAGGACTATGCGGGAAGATGGGATCCCGGTGTCCACCTCTTGCTGGATTAATTTATCCAGGTACCAGACTGTTTCGAGCATTCCAGATTCGTCATCCGTTGGATCGCTCTTCAGATCGAGAGTAGACAAATCATACCAAGCCCGCATTACTTGTCCACCATGAACCGTAATGGGGCGAAGGGGTCTGATACAACATCAGCCTCACAGTTTGTATCCAACAGACGAAATGTGAAATCCTCACGCGTTTGGTAGTATCCATTTCACCCAAGGGAAGCGATCGCGAAACCTAGGGTCGATAAGAGATTTCCATTCCTCTGCTTCTCCACCAAGGCCCTGGAGGATGTCGGGATGTGTCAGCCTACCATATTCACTATCATACGTTTCTAGTCGTACGTGGAGGGCAATGATGGTAGCACTGTGACCCGCTGTTGCTGGTATGACAATTTCCTCTGAGCTAGCCATCCTTGCCACCTTTATTGTGCTCGAGACGAGGTGTATGATTTAGATGTGAAAGCGTTGCCCGCGCAGTCTCACATGATGCCCTTTAAATAAGGTATGGGCTATCTCCCTGATTAATTATAGTTAATTACAGTAAAGCGACTAGCGCAAGGTCATGCTGGAAAGAAGTGACAGGTTACAATTTGTTTTCGACTCTCATACATTCACACGAAGGTTACTCCGACCAACACCTAGCTTGATCAATGGTACACTCACGTCCACTACAGATGGTAACTAGGTGTCACCGCTGCCATCGTAAAAAATTAGCGTTCAGGACTGTGGGAGGCCTGACAGACAATCCAATGGACTGATAAATGAGATAGAACAACAAGTAAGTTACAACAGTAATACGACGACATTATGCAAGACGATCATTCATATGTAAAGGAGTAAACAGTAGCACAGATACTTAACACGGAACAAAGACTTGAAATTCGTCCTGATGACTCGTGTGCGTGAGGTATCATGAATGTTTCATCTGAAGTTAACTCCAACGTCTCACCGAACACTCACTAGGCTATACATGTTCCAACTTCCAAAACCCCACGCGCCGTCGACGGTTGGCAGAACCTCATACTGCTTGTAGTCCCCTCAGTGCCCCGAGCAGAAACAAACAGGCAATCAAGCCGATGACCCAAAAGGCCGCTCCAATAAACCTCCACCTAGCTCTCAACGTCGCTGCCTCAATGGAATAGGTTGAATGTGGATCGTAGTAAGGCAACAGTCCAAGAGTTGGCTGAGACTGCATAAGCGGTGTCGGCCCAAAAGATGACGGGGGTGCAAATTGGGGACCAGAATTCGAGCTGAACAGGGACTGTTCTCTGCTAGGGTAGTGTCCAGGTATCGCGTTCGCCAGCGAGTGTTGGGATGAGGGTGAGCCCTGCTGATTGGGTACATGTACCGAATATTCAGGAGGGGGGGTGTCGGGGTTTGCGCTTTGCTGCGATTCTGAATTATGTGTATATGACGACATCGCTGGTTGATGGGTCTTCACGAAACAGAAAAGTGAAGCAACACAGGGATTTCAGGTCTTCAGGTGCAAAGCTTGGTACAAACAAAAAGACCGACGGTTTGAAGGTGCTTAAAAGGGCATGTATTAATTAATGTGTCGCAACCATCACTGATCCAACCGTAATTTTATGGCTGATAAGATCCTATCTATTAGTTAGTAAAGTACTTGCAGACATGTGGATCCACGATAGACTATTGTTTGATTTGCTGGTCTATGCCCTCAAACTACGTTAAGGTATAGAATTATGGGGAAGAACCTCGAACAGTATAGAAGAAAAGTATGGTACATACAGAAGGTAACACAGCGATTTAGACGTCCAGGAAGATAAGTACGGAAGAGTGTGATACGTATATATTGTGGGGTCGGATGAATGTTGTCATCCCATCATCTGGTAGACTGGCCACCTCCGGGTTTGTCAAGCGATAATAGCGTACAGCCCTCAGCATGGGCGAAGGTACCAGGCAGATCCTCGGGATGAGGACGGCTCCTGCGATGGCCTGAGACCGGATGATAGAACATCCCTGGACCAAGAGACGACCCGGAATCCTGTAAGGGCCCTGAGAAGGACAGGTTGGGAGGAACCGACCCTGATGCCCATTGTGATATCACAGGATTTCGGGAGTGCGCAATACTGGGCATCATAGTCATGCTTGACTCGTGATTCCAAGAGGAATCGATACCGACATTTTGTTGGGACAAAGGTAATGTAAAGCAATAAGAGGGAGGTGGCGGCGGCGTTGCGATAAACTTGTCTCGGTCATCAGCCTGGAATGGCTGTAAGAGACAACCACTGCCAGAAAGTGATAAGGGATTAGGCGAGAAAGGATACGCCGACGACTGGGTATGGGGGTTGGCAAACTGCCACTCAGGAATCGAGTGCATAGTATGCTGTAGCTCACTCGGAACGTGACTCCTGTAGGAAGGACCAGCCTGGGCCTGAATGCTAGCCGAAGTGCGATCCATATCCCAGAGAGTATAGTCGTCCTCGAGCGATCCGCAACCACCCTGGATCGAGATTTCGTGATGTAGGGCAGGAGGATGCAACAGAGGTTCCGATGCACGATGTTGTATACCCGAATGCTCAGATCGCTGCCTTTGAAGCAACATTGTACCAAAGCATGTTGAGCTCTGTGGTGGCGGATGTCCACCGTTCCGGTGCAGTATCTCGGGACTACCGTGAGGGTAACTTGACGAGCAATAGACAGATCGAGGCGCAGGTGTCTCGGGCCGGGATGTCAGCTCAGTTGCATCCGGTTGGATGGCTAATGGAGATGAAGGGAAAGTGCTGTAAAGTCGGCCTGAGTCAGAACTTGTCTCCTCCCCCTCGTCTTCCTCCGCGAGTGTCGTCTCGAACTGGGTAGGTGAAGTTAACACTGGCCCCATCTCAGACATTTGATCAATACTGAATATGCGTGTGGAGAACGCGCTAGGTCCATGAGGGGCACGATAACCTGACCACCGTTGTCCCCATATCGGGAGCTTGGAGTTAATGTTAGCACACCAATGCAACCGAGTTCGGCAACGACTTACACATTCCGGCGGGACCCCTCGTAGTTCATTGCCAATTACTCTCCCACAACTCATGAAGGTGATAGAAGTGTGGTGGGCTAGGAAGGCGTGTTGTGTCCCTTCGGTCAACAGGAATGCCAGTCATCTGTAAGAGATTATAAAGGAGAACCCGGTAGCACAACGTGTTGGCTGCTACCGGGGAGAGTATGAACAGCCTCAGCGTGCTCCAGTCTGCTGTCGACGTTAGGACTTGTCTTGACATTAAGAAAACGTGGCTGTCGATGCCACAGACAAAATAGTCATGCGCTCGCCGCTCGGTGATAGTATGGAAGTGAATTCGCGTCATTGCAGTGCTAGGACTGACGCCATTCGGGTAAAATTCTTCATGACCAACACCGCCGTACAGAGACGAGTGCTGCAGTAGTACTGACGGGCCGGTAGAAAATGGCCTACATGAGTGTTTGTGAGGGCGCGCGTCGTCAAAAATTCGGACTCTGCTGTGCAAATAGGCGAAAATACACACTGGGATGGGCGTATGCGCAGTCGGCCTCGAGGGTACCTCGCGCTCTGTGGCAGTGTACAAGTCGCCCGGGCCCAAGCGTCGGTGACCGTTCGGTTCACCGCAGGACCGCCTCCAATAATCACCTACCAGGCACTGCTACGCCAGGTCGCATGCATGAGGCAAAGGTGAGGTCTCGTAGACTTCTAGAAACACAGGAAGCCGGGTGAATTGTGTCGTAGAGAAACCGGGGCGACGTACGCGTACTAGTATATAGTGGCTCCGCGAGCGTCGCATCGGACACTTACATTGATTTGAAAACACTGGTCGTAATGGTCTCGTATGCTGAGCGCTGGATCCGCGTGCCGCAGAGACCAGTCGCATCCTGCGCCGTGCGGGAAGTGGGCAAAGGGATTGGTCATGGAATATCTATATCAATCCGATAGTAGTGATGCGACTAATCTACAGTGAATATCCTGGAACGTAGCAGACGTTTCGAACTAGTTCAATTCCGTTAATATACCCTTCCTTTCAAAGTTCCAGACTGAGAAGAGGATGTGCTAGAGCTTTTAACGACTCCCTGTGGCCCGCCACGCACAACTTGACGGGACACGAATGTTGGCTTCCTCCCCTTAATAGTCGAGTTATTTGTCGTAACGGATCCTGTCCTGGTTCGGGCTGTCGCTTGGGACACGGTTGTAACAACACGACCGCGGGCTGCAACGCTCCTCGATGGCAAGGGTGCTTTGCGTGCATCACCCCCCATTCTCCTGGCAGCGGGGCGCAGGGTGGATCTACGCTTCAAAGGGTCCAACACTCTCTGCCTCTTGGTCTTGGTGCTACCATCATCGTCGCCAATTTCATCTTCATCCTCGTCTTCACTCGTGCTTGATTGCAGAGGATCCTGAGGAATGGGAGGTGGAGTAGGTCTTCCGCGCAAAGTAGCGCTTCGGAAGTGAGCCGTCTGGAACGTACTCCGTGCTTTTCCTTGGAAAGCTCCATGAGTGCGCTTTCGCCCAGCCAAAGACGAAGAAGACCTAGAGCCTAAAGAGTCTGACGATGTCTTCGTCCGCAAAGAGGATGCGTTATCGGTGGTTGTGAGTGCACTAGCCAAGCTGTCGCCGGAAGAATATGCACTAGATGGCATGGCTGCTGGGGAACGATGGGGAGTCCTCAAAGATGCGCCAAAGTCATCTTCGCTTAGACCTGCCTCACTACTACACATGCTATCATCAAGAGGGGTATCTTCATCTAGCTCTCGGGTAGCACCGGAACTTTCTTCATAATTGTTAACCCCGGGAGGTATTTTGTTGTTGTTGCTTGAGCTGTGCACGGAGCCGGGGTGTCCCTCGCGCTGCCTCTCAAGCATCTCGCCAAAACCCTGCTCATCTTCAGGAATAGGGGGGTACGTAGACCCGGAAACGAGACGATGATCATTGCCTGACCTCGTGGTAACTGAACTAGGGAGGGAGGCCGATGCAGGTAGGGGTGTGGGTGGGTATGCAGACGGGAAGGCCGGGTATGTCCTCCACTCGGGTGAGTGGTACTCAGGGGCGGTCTCAGGCAGGTCAAGCGTAGAGACTGGCGCTTCTTGGCCAGACGCGAGGTGGGCAGAATCAGGGGGATACCATGTTTGGTGTCCATTGCGCCTTGACGGGATCCGAGAATATCGAGGCGGGTCATGGGATGGATGTTCGCTATACGCAGGGAGTGATGTAGTGGAAGCAGATCTCGAGTGTCGGTCACAAGAAGCTCTTGGGTCGGCAAGATTGTTTACGGACGGACTGCCACTCAATTCAGAAACGCTGCGGACAGACCCATGACGTTGATTTTGCACGCGAGAAGTCTGCACAGCACCACCGTGGTTGGCAAGAATTGGAATACTGGAGTGACTGCTTGTGCGTGTTGAGTTTCCTGAGTCGGCCGAGCTAATGCGGGGGCCGGAGGATGACTCGCCAAGCTCTTCTTCCGATTCTCCAGCGTTCCAGGACGGAAACCAAGATGACGAGAGGATGTAGTCCAATGGAACTTGTAAAAGGGCGAATAAGAAATCCCCTATGTCGCGTGAGAACTCCAACGTTGGATCCACAACTGCAGCGTAAGGCTTGACGAGGGGACGAAGAACATGAAGAAACAGCGGTTCTGCGCCCTGTAGCAATGTTAACTTCAACAGCGAAAGAAAACACTCCAACTTCCACGCACTTTAGCACGAGTCAACACAAGAAAAAGCAGAAATACTGATTTGATTTCGCTGTAAAAGGGGAGGAATATACCAACGACCCGGTCAAACGTTCTCTCATACACCGCATAACAGCACTACAGAAGTCAGATGAGACGTCGACTTCAGTAATCCGTCCATTGTGCATTACCCAGACGACCCAAACAGCCAAACAACCTTTAAGATCCCTCTTCCTCTGGGTTGTGGCGCGGACACTCGGTTTTCCACCCCGCCGCGCGGATGGAGGAGGTGGCTTTAAAGTCTTGAATGTTTCGTAGACATTCAAGAAAACGACAAAGAACCGGAGGGCTGGCACAACCAAGGGCATACCGAAAAGAGTTTAGCGAAATATGGGCATGCAACAGTCCGGATAGAAAGTTAGTATGTTCGAAAAGGCGTGGTGGGAAGAGACGCGTTTGTTCTACAGCGAAAGAGCTCGCATGCGTCGTGTTTTGAACTGTGTTACGTAAGCAAGAAGGGCTATCTAAATATTTATTATTTTATCGTAGTTATAATTGAGACTTGGAGTTACAGTTTCTCGATGAAGTGAGCAAGAAATGACTGTCGCACTGGCTGGGATGATGATTCACCAAATTCTTTTCGCAACGCAATCGGAGCCCAACGAGCGAGAAGGAACGAGGGCGTTGGATCCGCCGAGTTGTCGAGCGTGCGGTAGGCAAAACGGGTGATAATGATCGGGCAGATGGCATCAACTTCCGGAAAGTATCCAAGCCAGACAAGACATCTTGAGACCTTGAATTCATCAAAAGGATAAACAAACGCTAGTCGAAACACACAGGAAATTCACAAATAAGAACAAGGGAAACCAAACGAAATGCTTCGTCAGCAAGTGCAGCAGCCTCGACATTCCCACAGTGTTCAGACTGGTACCAATGCCCAAAATACGAACTACAAGAACTAAGAAACCCCCAGAGGGTTTCGAAGACATCGAGAGTGTAGGCTTACTATGAAAATGATCACATCGGACACTCATTTTGTCGCAGGTTCTCGATGAATACGCGAAGAAGATGAGGGATGCTGAAAACGAGTCGCACGAGGGCAAGCGCAAAGCCGAATCGCTGTGGCCCATCATGCGTATCTCGCACACTCGCTCGCGATATATATACGAGCTTTACTACAAACGTGAGGCTATATCCAGGGAGCTGTACGACTGGCTGCTGAAAGAGGGATATGCGGACGCCAAGTGAGTTCCCTCCTCGTGTATGTGGCCCCGATGCTAAACTGTATTAGTTTGATTGCTAAATGGAAGAAAACCGGCTATGAAAAGCTATGTTGTCTGAGGTGTATTCAGACAAAGGTGAGCCATTTCCGTGTTCATTCTATAATTCCCGGCTCATGGGCATTCAGGACATGAATTACCAAGGCTCAACATGCATATGCCGTGTGCCCAAGGCCCAGATCCGTGCGAATACCATAGTGGAGTGTGTACACTGCGGTTTGTCAAAGCTGATATCTTCCTCGCTTTGTGGCTCATTAGATGAAATGCAGGTTGTCGTGGTTGCAGCTCGGACTCGTGAAGAGAATGCTGTTATGGTCGCTCGCAATGGTCTCTTGCTCTCTATGGATTCATGGCTACCCGCTCTCTCCGTCTAGCATGGCCGTCGTCGTGGTTCGCTGGATTCGGCATCCCTATCATGATAGTGTATCTTTGATACTTAGCTTGAAAAGTTTGTAGCGTCTTGGAGTGCAAGGTTTCATGTGCGCCATGCACAACAACGAGTTCAAGTAGCTTGCAGACAGCCTGTACTTGCGATGGAGTGACTCATTAAACTTGTCAATTGACATGCCTGCACGGGCTGCATCATGCCATACATAAAGAGAGTGCAAACATGGGTATTCCCCTCTTTAGTGCAAAATACAACAACACCTTGTTCGCTGCTCGTACTCCGAGTTGCCTCGAGTGCCGGTTGAAAGTGGCAGAACTTGGAACGTCTCGGTCGCCACCGCAACCTCGCATCCATCTATCGTCTTGTCCCGCATTAGGGAATCGTTCTCTTCACCCTTGGACTCTGGTGCCTTCTCCGACTCTTGTGATGCAGCTTTGGGTAAGTGGACACAATATAAGTTCAAGATGGGATACTTTGAAGATCTCCCGCTGCCATCAAAGCCACGATAGCAGCTGGTGAGTCACATTGCCTGTCCCTTCTCCATGAAGAACTGAAACTGATCTGGACGCGTATTCCCTGTGTTCTGGTATCACAAGAGCCCTTTGTACCCTCAAAAGCAGCCGAGTCCAGGAAATCAGAATGTCTACTTCCACCAGCCTAAGGAAGCGCCCCCATTGCCACAAATGTGGGTCGCCTATGCAAGGCCACAGGCGGAAGAATGGAACGTTCGTGTGCCCCGAAGGAATGTCCGTTTTCACAGAAACTGTCTCAAGCACTCGCAAGAATCACTCTACGCCACTCCCATCGCCTCCAGCCTCGCCAGGTGGGTCACCTCATGCCTCTCCGCCGCCATCCCCGGGTTTCTCGCCTGTCCGTGAAAAGCCCGTTTTTAAGCCTCCTCCGGGAAAGCGTTGGCATTGGAGGAATCCGAACTGGGTCTCTCCGCCTCATAAAATGCGCCTGTACACCCCAAGCGACGGGGAACGCGGATCCCTTACCCCGACTGAACCCGTCACAGAGCCCATCGCGAGGGGAACTCACTTGTTTCCGAGCGTCATACGAGAGGAAGAGGAAGAGGAAGAGGGAAGCCCTTACGTGTCATGGTCCAGAAATGCCGACGAGGAAGACAATGACGTCCAGAATGGGGGGGAGCCTGAGTTCTTCCCTCATCATTCAAACTCGCCATCCTCTCGCCTATGGTCGCCTTTCTCTCAATCCCCCATCAACGATATCAGCCTTAATACCGCGCTGCGGGCTAGCACGCCTCTATTCAAAGTCTTTCGCACACCTCGTGAGGACCTCGATGGCGTTAGGCGGATCGCCCAACGTGAGGGAAAGCATGTCGCCATCATCAATGCTCCCCTTGCTCATCGCGCGACGGCGAGAGTGCCGACGGATAAGGCGGACGGCACCGTCTGGATCATCGTCAGTGATCGGGTCGAAGACTTGAAGTATGCAATCGACTCTCAGCAAAGAGGCATGCCTGGTACGTTCTTCCCAGAAGAACCACAAACGAGGGGGATGGGTTTTTTTCAAGTGGTGGCTGCTGGTGTCCTGGGCGGCCTCGTGGTTGCCGTTGGACTTGCATGCTTGTAGTGATTCATATCAACGATTCAGTGTTCATCTTGAGGAACAGGAACGAAAAAAGTTATTATGCTCTTATGCCATATGCACTACTATGCCAATGATATATGCCTCTACGTTTGCTGCAGTGCGCAGGCTTCCAGTCTATCAGTTTGCTTACCAATATGGTCCAGATCATACCTGGGTTCACAAGTAACACAGTATAGATCCATATAAGATAATCATATACACCATCATAAGTTACTTCATCACATCCCTTGGGAAACCTGTCCAGGATCTCTCATACAGCCCAGTCATCCAATGTACCATACCCAGGTCTACTTCCCCATCCCCGCGTCATTCTTTCCTCTATCCTCTCCTCTCGACTTCCCATACCAGTCAGCCCTCCCGAAGACAACCTCCCACTCAACAAAGTCTTTAACCAGCCACCCGCTTCTTCTTTATCGCTGCCCTTTCCCTGCTTGCTCTTCCTCCTGGTCTTCCGCTCCCTCAGCTTTGACGTGCCAGGTTGCGACCCGGAGTAAGATTCCGGAAGCTCTGCGAAACTGATACGCTTCGGTGTCGACACACCTGACGGGGGTGCACTGCCCATCACCCTTGCCACCCCATTTCCAAATACTTCGGACAGGCTCATCGTGCTCGGAGACGGAAAAGGTGTCGGAGGTACCGAGCGCGCCTTCAGTGAGGAATGTGCAGGGGGCGATGGAGGGCGGGTAGACATCGAATGACGTCCCTTGGTATAGAGTCGCGATATGGACGCCGTGGCCGTCGATGTGCCTTGAACTGGAGCTGGAGGAGGCGTGATAGGAAGGAAAGAAGGGGCACGATGAAGCTTTGAATCTTTACGCCGAAGGGTATTGACAGATGATGAAGAGGGATGGTCGTTGAGAATTTTGCGCAGCGACTGGACAGTTCGATAACCAGTCGGGCGATCAGAAGATTCTGACGACGATGGCGAAAGGTCTTCGTCGGCAAGCATCGTGGGCAGTGGGGTTGAAGAAGTGGAAGACCTCCGGGATGTCTCTGTGCAACATCTCGAGATCCTTGCTTGGATTCCCGATCGACTGCGATCTGGAGACGAGTAAAGTGTTCGGGCAGGGGAAGGTGAAAATATTGGCACCGTGCCTCGCACTGTACCCGTTGGGCTGGTGGATACACACCTGTCGCGAGAGCGCAACAACCGAGCAGAAGATGGGGGTGTCAGAGATCCTGAGCGCTTGACAAGATTCGACAAAAGATGGTACGCTGGAGTGGTGCTCTCTAACTGGGTCTTAGGCAGAATCTTCATCGTGGATGGAGGTTGTGTCTCCTGACGACGCGCGGACAAAGATTCTCTAGAATGAACCGGATGAGAGGATCCAGATGCCCGCAACCCCAACGTAGAAGGTAGTGTTATCAGCTGTGGATCCGCGGTGGACTCGACATACTGCGTAAGCGCCCTTGGGGCAGGTGCAACCAGTAGGCCACGAGTAGGATGCGAATATCGGAGACGAGAATCCGAAGACTCATTCAACTCCAGAATCGACGGTTTTCGTCGATGCCTTAAATCTGGCAAGGTGGTTGTGGGTAAACTTCGGCTCACAGCCCCCTCATCCGAATGAGAAGTAGAATGACTCCTCCCTTCCTCTCTGAATAGCTTATCAACCCCTTCCGATATTTCTTGCAGGTGGTCCATCCACGTTTCATGTACCCCACTGTTCACCCTGATCCGAGTGGACAAGTTCCGAGCACGCACCTCCAGAAAGTGATGGGACTCGCTTTCAGAGGAAAGGAGCGTGGAAAGACTGGACTGCGTGGATATGGTGGTGCGAAGCAAGGCGTTAGACATCTCGAGCGCATGTACACTGCGTTCAAGTAGTGTGTCAAGGAAAGGATCGGAGGCAGCCGCCGCAGGAATCCGCTTGCATCTGCGAATGTGTGTGGGCGACCGCCGTGGGGGTGGGTGAAGTGGAAGGTGTTGTACATAGACTGCGTGCTCTTCCTGGTCGCCTTCTGTATCGGCGTCCGCCTCGTCTGCAGTTTCTGGGTAATCGGGAGGTCTGTCGGACTCTGCTTCTGTGAGCGAGGGTGGGTCAACAGAATTGCTCCAGCCAGGTGGTGACGAATACTTGGGAAGGGTCTGAACGGTTTCCGAAGACAATTTTGATACAGAAAATCGTTTGCGATGGGTCCTGCGATGTACGAAGTTGTTATTCGGGTGGTGGTAGTAGGTAGGATGCATCATTAAGACTCAGAGGCAATAAAGCAGGCAGTGCCTTGAGTCGAATCAGAGTCGCTGCGAGAACCTACTAACAGCGATAGATACGGTCAGGTCAAGGTCAAAGAGGGAAACGCGATAATGTATTCTTCCGGCCGCATGCACCCCTCAAATGCGAGGAGCAGCTGTTCCGGTGACTAAGCATGACTCAGTTTCCAATTCCAAAAGTTTCCAGGGAGATCTAGGTCTATTTGTTTCAACATTGGAGGTGTAGTACACAGGGTAAAAGAAAATCCGCTCTCCAGCCATGATGCTTGACAAGATGACAATCAATCTGGTTCCTTATTGTCAACGCTATCTGCTGGAATGAGTCAGGGATGAACATCCAAAAACGTCGATGCCGCATGAGTCACAATTTGGAAACTTACCAAGCGTCAGACAGGTACACCCTCGAGCGCAATTGGTTCCGGCAGCGAATATCTGTCGAACGGGCCAGCGATTTTCTCCAGGGCATATTTGCTGATATTATGTAACATGATACCCGGGAGGTAGAATTTCCACGTCGTCCAAAGAAACCAGCGCCCATGTTGAGCGAGGGTGGTATCATAGTCGGCTAATTGATATCAACCTCCACATACTTGAGGGGAAACTTCGTGTGCCATACCTGACAGGGCCGCTCGCAGATCCAGCCACTTCTTTGTCACGTCAGTCAGGATAACGTCAGCTCCCCAACGCACGCACTTGACAAAGACAGTCAATCATACTGGACTAGAATGATGCGAGACAACGACCACTGACTTCCATCATATGCTCTGGCTCGTTCACCGTCCATACCATGAGCTTTTTGCCGGCAGCTCTGCACTCTTGGCGGAAGCTGGAGAGGAAACAGTGAGTATGAACCGGGTTGAATAGACTCGAGTTACTTCAAGCCGTCACTGCCTGCTAATGTGGAGAACGCCATCGAAAACACTTCCACATCGTCCCAAAAGTATTCGCGCGCCAAAGTGGTACTGATGCCAATGTGTGACCTGCGGCAGTAAGGTAATCTCGCTTTTGCGTATGCCACGAAGCGCGGATGCCACAGTCCAAGCAGTATGCGAGGTGCAAGCTTTGTTTCCCATTCTGGTTGCTCAGAAACAATGACATGCATGAGTCTAAAAAGCCGGTCTGGATCGTTTTGTGCTTTGACATCAACGTTAAACTTGACATGCTGGTTCTCAGGCTGGGGGAATTAGTGTCATTCCGTGAACATACTTGTGCCGTAAGCCGCAGTAGACTGACTTTCATCAGCAGTGCAACCGTCTCCGCGAACGTGGGTATGGACTGGTAGGGTTCCTTCCTGATGCGAAGATATTGCATACCGTCTTTGCCGTACCAGTTCCGTTCTCGGATTAAACCTGGACTCCATTGGTCACTCGTCGAACGTGCATCGATAGCGCAACAAGTACCTTTCGAGCCAGTCGTCCTCTCCAGAGCTTCATTTCGCGCACGTTGCAACGTGTTACCAAAAAGGGTAAGGAAGATCATTGGGTGCCGCTCACCGGGATCATGAAACATTACGACCACATCGTCCGCCGAGATATGGACGTCTGAGACACGGGTTACGGGTAGGATCACCAAGGAGGTCGATTAAATACCGCTCTCGATGCCTTCAGCCCCATCTCGTATGGCAGCTTCGAAGCTGGCGAGCGTGTTCTCAGCGTATACTGCAGAGGCCTGTAGGAGGAGAGTTGACTGGGTATCCGCAACTTCGACTCCGGACTACGTACACCGCGATGACCCCAACATTCTAAACCATGGTCTTGGTGACAAGGACAGGGGCCAAAGACAACGAAAACGTACCAGGTAGGATTGAAGGTGTCATTGGCCACGTATACTCTGCTAATAGGAGGGCGGGCGATAGGACGGGAACCCAGAAACACAGAAGGGAGTTAAAGAACCAGAGGAGCTCAGACAGCTTTTATATGTGAACAGCCGGTGGCTGAGAACGTCGCGGAAAGTGATCAACAAAATCGCACACGAAATGATCCTGGCCCGTCTACCTCCGCGACAAACGACCCTACTGACAGAGGGAAAAATACAAGCAGTTTGTCAGTAAAATTGAAAATGCTTCGAGTTGTCGTAACAAAACGGGCCGGCATGAGCAAAAAACCACAAGCTTGAGCGAGGCGTTCCGAAGTGATGCCCCAGCTTTCAACCAAATGGCGTAAGTTTCTATTTGTCAAACTTTACGGTAAACGGATGACAATTCGAATACTGTACACGCAATCAGAGGGGCGAATCTTATAGTCATGAGGTACACTGCTGGCAGACACCGCTTGCAGAAATCTAAAAAGGTGAAACAATTACTTAGAATGCAAGCGACTCGTCGAAACTCGGGTTAGGGTTTATTGAAACGTGCGTTAAAACACGAAGGTCAGAGTTCTTGTGGAGGAGATGGATGAACGTTGACACTAGTACTGGCTTAGCCAGTGGAGTAATCGATAATCAACAAGTATATTGAAGTTGAGATTGTTTAAATTGCTTTGCCAACCCAACGTATGTATGCGTATTACATCGCTGTGCCAACGACTAGACAAGGGTATCAAAGCTCTCGTTGTGGGAAGGTACGAACGAAATTGTTACCAAGGATGTCAATGGATCGGTCCCCTGATATGAACCATACCTTCGTCATCCGTCTCTCCGTACTCGCTAACGCTTCCATCTGGTCGCAGGCTCTGTACGGACCTCGATGGCTCACTTGCTTCACTCGGCGTCTCTTCGCTAGGCGTTGCTGGAATGCTAGGGATGATATCGTCTGCTACGGCTGGGCTAGGAGATATCTCGACTAATGGTGGTTCTGGTGTCGATTCGGGTGGATCCATTGGCTTGTCTTCTTCGCCCTCCACCTTGACGGAGATGTCGCGTAAAGCCATGAGCATTTGCTCTCGTGTGCGTGTTGCAAGGTCGGCGACATCCACCACCGTTAAACCAGTCGTGGGGATCGGTGGGAGAACTGCATCATCGGGATTAATCAGCAAGGTCAAGGTCTCGGGCGACGCAAGAAGTCCATGGAACAACAGATGCCGACTGACCTCGAACCTTGATAACCCCTGTACCAAATACACCTTTGTGGTACAATCTCCAGTAGTTCTCACAAATAACGGGTGTGACTGGTAGACCAGCCTGGACGGCGAGATGGAAGGCACCCTTTTTGAATGGCAACAGGTTAGACACTTGTTCAATATGCCGCGTCCCTTCCGGGTACATCATCAACGAAATCCCTTTCCGCTTCATCTCCTCACCCGCAGCTTCCAGAGATTTGTGTGCCTTTGTGCTGTTTCCGCGATCAATGAAAATCGCGCCAGACATGTACATCCAAGGACCGAGAGGCGTCCACTGGAGCTCCCGCTTAGCCATGATGGACGCCTTTGGAGGGAACATTCTGTGTGAACGTCGAACATCAAATGTAGATCAGACCAAGAGGCAAGTGAGAAGAAACGACAGCAAAAAACAACAGAAGGCACTGACCTCGCAAGGTACAAAATATCAAGCATGCTCTGGTGGTTCCCGACCATGACAGCTGGTTGCGTTTGCAGATATTCCTCGCCCTCTACCTCCACCTCTAATTCGAGCGCACGACTGACCAAGTTATAGAAGGTCCGTGCAACGACATAGTTGACGTCGTGTCGGCGGCCGACAAGGGTCATGCCGACTGCTACGACAATTCCCCATGTTGATACGACGGCAAGGCTGCCCAAGAAAATGCTGACTCTCCAGTAATAACGACCGACTGGGGATATATTCGCGATGGAACGGAATAAAAGAATCGGGAGAGAGATGTAGGCCAAGGGCTTCACGACCAAAGCAAGAAAAGACATCTAGCGAGTGGTATGTGGTTAGGAAGACGATTTATCGATGGAGGAATTACTACGCACGCCGAGTCCAGCAGCGTGCCGCTCTGGCTCTTGGGGGGATAGGTGGGAAAATGGACATGTTTTCGTTCTTACCTGATATGGAGGACTTGCTGGTCAAAGGGTCTTGTGTAGAACTGCTGTCCCATTCCAACACAGTGTGTGGCGCAGACACATCCTACATTACTTGCTGTAAACTACCTTTTGCCTCGCAAGGATTTACGGCGAGGCGCCAGACTCTGCCCCTCATCTTCTGCAGAGGTTGAAGTTGATACCTTTCTAGATCTTTTCCTCCCCCTCTTGATGTTTGCTTGACGCGGCTGCCTCGCGGCATCATCTCCTCTCACGCCCTCATCCTCATCACGCTGCCCTGTTGAATGCTTTGTTGTCTGACGGTTGGTAGTTGGTCGTGTTTCATCTACGGGATGACGGGCTTTGGTCGCTTTCTTCTCAAAAGACATATTGTCCCAGCCACCTTTATCGGCCATCGTCTGGATGACATCCCAGCACTTTGCAGACACCCTTTGCACACTGAGGCGGCCGCGGGTGATCAGAGGCATGACTTTCAAATACCCGTTTCAGGAGACCGCCGACAATGAAATGGAGACCGCAGAGGCACGATACCTTTGATTGCATTAATACCATCCTCCCCAACATAACCAACTGCTTCGGGGAGTTTGGCGGAGGGAAGGTCGGCAAGATAACGAAGCAGGGATAACGGGACGAAGTGCCGTGCCCGTGATACAAACTTTGCATCCACCATAAACCACCTGGGGTTGTTCTTGTCCGATTTCTAGCGACATAGCGAGGCAGTGAGTAACTGCGGATGATCGCATAAGCCCCTCACCTCATCAAAATACGGGTGCGCACTGGCTAGTACATTATTTCTCGGAAGGAACAGGCCGAATAACACTAACCTGTCCCATGCGGTATCTGTTCATCAGCTAATCAGTCGGTAGCAACGAATTCCAGAATTGCGACAGGCATACAATCTGGGTAAGCCTCTTTGGAGACCTAAAGACAACTAAGCACGGGACTCAGACTGGAGAACCGATGCGCAGCACACCTCGGCAAAACCAGCGATGCCTGGCTTTTCGCATGAGACATTTGGCCGTTACACACGCGTTATTTACTGACCTGGGTTCTTACAGCTGGAGTGGTAGAATAGAATCTATGCGAGGCTTCACAAAACAGACTGTGCGTTAGGTACCGGCTAACCTTGTCACCGAGAACCATTTCTTTCATGAGATTCCTTGCCTCGTAGTTACGAACGCCTTCCCACGAAGTGGATCCCACTGACTGAAAGTCGTCAACGCTAAACTGTTCCGACAGGAATAGTGAGCGGACATGCATAGCGTTGTGTGAGGACGTGCCTTAACATCATTGCCTTTGACGATGCGTGAATCTGGCTCTGCCTTCATGAGCCAAAACTTTTGTGTAGATTCCTCCATCTGGTTGAGTCTCACAGGATGACACTGTTGAGGGCATGCAGACACAGAATATTCGGACTCAGACTCGACATCTGCCCTGGGCGGGCTGTGTTACAAGCTGTATTGTATGTAGCGTGCTCAACTTCTGCCACTGGATAAGACCTTTCCCGTACTACGAGGTCATCGGCGCGGATCATTGTAGGGAATGAGTGGACTGATAATGTGACCCTCGGCTGCAATATGAAGCCTCTGCTGCGGGCTGAGCCTGAATAACTCAGCAAGCTCTCATCCCCTTCAAAAATTAGAATTCACAGCCCTAGCGGATCCCACACTATAAGTTGGCGACGTCGGGCTTCAATCACCATCAAGCAATGTCGAACACCAACGGACTGGACGCCATCGACCGCAAGGACCGTATTCCTTCCCCGAGTTCATCCCACGGGAATGTCGTCGACCATGATGCCCCTCATGGTATGTATCCTCCATCCACTCAACACCATGAAAGACTCAAGATCTGCAGTCACAGAGGAACACAACCCTTCGAAGCGTCAGGCTGCAGAGGGCAAGACCCACGTAATCAACGTGCAGCCTATCAAACGCAGCGAAATGCAGGTAGGACTATTGCAATACCCACGGCGCTTGACTTGCTGATATGATCCTGGCCCAAGCCATCCTACGCCCAGGATCTGGGAACTGGCGAGGTACGTTTGTCTTCTGGCTGCGTTCTCGTCCCATTCTGTGCTCACGGTTTGCGATGCATTCAGGTGACGCATGGTGTATATGGCTCGTTGCTTCAGAGCCTTGGTGCTGCCGTTGGCTTCTGTGGTGCCGTCCCATGCTGCCCGTGCCCGAATCCCTTCCGTAACGTCCAACAGGGTAAGGGGCATTTTACTTATCGCACACTTTTTGTCTCACACACCGCTCCAAGGTTCGGTCGGTTTGGTCACACGTTTTGGCCAATTTTACAAGTCCGTGGACCCCGGTCTCGTCCAGGTTAACGTCTGCACGGAAGCTCTGCGGGTTGTCGATGTTAAAATACAAATTAGTGCCATCGGCAGGCAGACCGTCATCACACGCGATAATGTCAACGTCGAGATGTGTGTCCTGTTCCACATGCCTCCTTCGCATGCTCTGTGCTAACTCTGGAAACAGTGACTCTGTGATCTATTTCCAGATCACGAACCCGTACCGTGCTGCTTTTGGCATCAGTGACCTTCGTCAAGCACTCATCGAGCGTGCCCAGACGACCCTCCGTCACGTCGTCGGTGCTCGCGCGGTCCAGAGTGTCGTCACCGAGCGCGAAGCGATCGCTTTTGAAATTGCAGAGATCGTCGGCGACGTTGCCGACAAGTGGGGTGTCGCCATTGAGGGTATCCTCATTAAAGACATCATCTTCAGCGCTGAGGTCTCCGCCTCGTTGTCTTCTGCCGCTCAGCAAAAGCGGATCGGAGAATCCAAAGTCATCGCTGCACGTGCTGAAGTTGATTCCGCCCGACTCATGCGTCAGGCTGCCGATATCTTGGCTTCTCCTGCTGCTATGCAGATTCGTCAGCTCGAAGCATTGCAGCAGATGGCTCGGTCTGCGAATAGCAAGGTCGTCTTTGTGCCGATGCAGCTTCAGAGTGACATCGTCGGCCAGTTGACGAGTGGTAACCAAATCGCTTCCGGGTCGGCCGTCCTTGGAGATGACACTGGTGAGGTTCTCGGTGCAGCCGGTCGCGCTGCTCTTTGGAACAGCGCTGCAAACGTATAAGTCTTGTAACCAGCCCCGTTTCCGATCCTTCCGCTATCCATTAATTCTTTCCCCCATTATGTCCTTTGTTACGCCTCCTAAGTACCTTTTTTCGCCCATCGACTTGTACTGTTTGACCGATCTAGGTTGTATTTCTGATGTGCTCCTATTGGAGAGTTGCCTCCTAGTAAGTTACGTACTTTATATACCGCTCAGTGTAACTTTCGATTCACTATGATTATGACTTGCATGACAGTCGAAAACAGGTTCAAAAGGGCTGCCATGGGTACCACCCCTATGTAAGAATGTGCAATGGAATACAGTTGGCCAAGAAACATCAAGACACTTGATTCTGTGCACTTTGCCCGAGGGAATGAGCAGTGGTGCTGCAGGAATACAAAACAACAACAAACGAAATAAGCTGACGACGGAGACAAGACAAAACGTTATATACGAGTGCGCATGTCGAGAGCGATCAAGGGTAACAAGAGCAAAGCCCGATAGATAATCCGATGTGTTAATAATTAGTTTGTGGGTCCCACCAGGAAGTTGGGTAGAGTGGACTTGGAAAACGAAGTTAGCACTCTCAAGGGAACAGGAAAGTAACTATAAAACGAAGTCAAAGATGGAACATGGCGAGGTGAAATATTAGAGAATTGGATAGAGTAGCATTAAGGTGTTCAGCAAGAAGTGTTGCGCTCAGCAGGTTTGACCGTGGGTCTCCATGGGCTCCTTGAGTCCAAGTCGAGACTCGCCAGCGTACCATTCAGATCATGAATGGGACCTTGCTCCTCGTGAGCATCGTGACGACTAGAGTGTCCCTGGGAAGAGGTCTGGCTAGAGGTTGGTCGAGAGACTGGCTCTTGGCGGGCATTGGAGCAGCTGGGTTCAACCGGCCGATTGGAGCCATCAAAGTACGAACCATAATGGTGACAGCCGTTGTTGGAGAGCCGGAGCGGACCATTGGGACGGTCGGTAATTGTATTTCCATCCAGCATACCCGAGTCAAATCTGGGAGGGAAGGTGTTCAGGGTCTGTGACAAGGAATCTGCGGTAACCAAGTCCACAGAGCCCCTTTTGCGATCATCGAGCATGTAGGCATTGGGTTCTGGCGAGAAAGGCGAGAAAGATAAGTGGAGCTGCGATCTGATCTGGTGGTGTTGATCTGTTGCCTCCGGGCCCATTGGCGAACGGACTGGAAAGGAGGTCGCATACGTATCATACAATGTGTGCGTGTTCACGGCTTCGCCACGAATTTGGTTCGTCAGGAATGTCCGAAACTTTTCGTCAGACGCTGCGTTCCCTCCAAACTCGGAGCCAGCCGTCGTAGGTGTATCTGGACCGCTGACTCCATTCGCCCCATTGACACCGAGTTTTTGCAGAAGTTGAAGAGCCTGTTCAGGAGATAAGGATACATGGGCCGACGCTATCTGAGCTTGCAACTGCGCTTGGAATTGTGCCTGAAGGGCGGCCGCCTGTGCCGCCTGCGCTGCCGCCTGTGCTGCTTTATCTGAAAAGATTATCAATGACAACGATGGCATGCGAAACGGATGCATACATTGACTCCTCCCCCAACTCAAACGAATCCTGCTTCCACCAATTGGGAAGCCTTGCATCTTCTCAATAGCCCTTTCTGCGTCCGCCTTGCGAACGAACTGCACGAAGCCACAGTGCTTTCCGACGGGAACTTTGACCTGTACGTATGTCACATGAGCGGACGGTACAGAGATAGAAGAATGGATCACCCCACGTAGTGGATATCTCCAAACGGTGCAAAGAATGTTCGCAGTGTGTCTTCAGAGATCAGAGGTGATAAGCCTCCAACAAATACGGTCGTGTTATATGGATCGGTAGAAGTGAGCTGTTCGCCATTTGGTCCGATTAGGTTCCCAAGAATCGCGCGTGCTTGAGCGTGGTGCTTCCACGATTCTTCTGAGATCATGTAACGTGGTAATGCACCCTCGTGAGAGTCTTGCGCAACACCCGAGGTAATCGATGAAATACCGGCAGCGTTGTTTCCCTTGGCCACGGAACCATATTGTTGTGAGACTTGCGCTAGTAAGTTTGGAGCGAGATTGACCATGTCGTCCGAAGATGCGGAAGTAAGAGCACCAGATGAAACACTAGTACTCGATCCAGAGCCGAGAGAGGGAACAGAACCCGACCCACTTGTAGTGAGCGAGGATCCAGATCCGGAGGACCCGACCGGGGTTGTCGAGGAGGCGGGCCCTCCACTTCTTGAGGAAGCCATCGGGGAGGAGACACTTCTTACTTGATTGCCGTTCGGCATTGGTATCGACACTGTCAAGTTGCTGCCTCTTGAATCAACTGCGCGGGTATTACCAGGAAACTGGACTAATGGAAGGTCCAAAGAAACCTGGTGTGGTTTGAACTTTGCCGTTGCAGGAGAGATCCGCACTGAGAGACAATAGGGTCACGAGTCAGTATCAGGATTCAAGAGGGAAAGTGACATACTTGGACGAGAAAGGCAGTACAGGCCGTGCATCTCAATGAGGGCACGCTGCTGGTCTGCCTCGTCGGTGAATCTATAGTGGATATCTTTAGCGACAGGTAGTTTAAAAAAAAAAATTCCGCTCACCTGACAAAACCATATCCCCTAGACACACCGGTAACTGGATCGAGCATAATTTTCGCACTCTTACAGCTAAGGAAAGGGCGGATGAATTTGGGTTCACGATCGTTCCGTAAACCAAGGACTGGGTTCCGAAATACTGCCACCAGGTCGGAGTTGGACGTTTCAGGTGCGAGGTCGCCAACAAAAATACTATATTCCTTTGGATACTGCTGTTGTGCAGGAGATACGATTGCACCGGAAGTCGAAAGGGCAGACGTGATGGAGCTAGGAGTCAAAGACGCCCAATTAAGCACAAATGGTTTACTCGAGTTGGGCATTGTGACGGGCGGTGGGCCGCCGTTACCGTTGACCTGGCTGAGTACCGATGCTGCGACAGAAGGAGATGGGAAGGTCAAGAAGCAGTATCCCGGGTTGTTGGCTGGTTGGCCGGAAGTATCAGAGGGAGCACTAGGCACCCTGATGCTAACAGGGTCCCAACCCATCAGGCCACAAACCTGTTTTGCGTATTCTTCGTCCATCCAGGGTTCGAGATCACCCCACCAGAGAGTGGAAAGGAGTAAAACAGAGTTGGGGTTGCCGGGCGGGGAAGGCGTACCTGAGACAGTCGACTGATGGTCGCGAGGAGTGTGAATAGACGGACGTATGAGCGAAGAGTCACGCTGCTCGACGTCTGAGGGAGGACTGTGGTAGGCCGAAGTGGCGGAGAGGGTGGCGGGGGGAGTAAGCACAGGAGGGGAACGGTGGTGGTTGGAAGGAGAGAGATGGGGAGAGGGGAAGGAAGGTGTGTGCCTGTTGGATAAAGCGGACCAAGTGTCGGCTTGGGTAGGGGGAGAGTTGAATTCCTTGTCCTGCAGATGCATTCCGTAGCGGGAAGTTGCCGAAGTTGCCGAATTGGCGGGATGCACGGCGAGCGTGTGCGAGAAGTGTCGATCCAGCGCGGCTGTGTGGCTGGCGATGGCACGAGTGGAGGAGTGATAGTGAGAAAGACTGATCTGGTCGACGTCTGTAGGGGAACGAGGGTTGGCAAGACCAAGGGGATGAGAAAGATCATGAGAATCGAGGCGGGACATGAGAGGGGAATGAAGTGAAAGAGTGGGGAGCCCTCTTTGAAAATGAAGAGAACAAACGACTAACTACTGCACGAAAGCGAGTCTGAAAAGGAGAAAAACGGGCAGGCGCGACAGCAATGCAATGCGATGCGAGCGAGATGGGAGCGATTGCGTGTTTAGACAAGGGCTAAGATAAGAGGAGGCCGCTTGGGGAGGAGAGACCTGAAACGAAAATTGGAGACAATATACGTCCCTCGCGGAGAGTCTGCGGTCGGAGTTGGGAAACAACCGTCAAGGCTCATCTGACAAGTTCAGCGTGTCCTCAACAGCCATGGAGTTAAGTTAAATGGCCCAAACCTGGACAGCGCCATCCGAGCGGTACTGCGTGGCAGGCAGCCATGTCCCGGTATTATTTACAGAGCTGCCTCGATTCAGCACACAATAGCCAAGACACGCACCGCTACTCACCCGGAACGGCGAACAATGCAGCCATACCTGTCTGGTCTGAGATCGACCGTAGTACTTACCTGCCCATCCTAGAAGAAGCCTGACTGTCCTTGCCTTTTGCGGGTCCATAAGGGTCCCACCCCACCGTGGCTGTGTGATTCAGTCGCTCACTGGCAAAGTACAGTTACATCGTCGACAACCTGTCGTGAAACAATATTTCATTCAAGCCTGCTCCGTGCGCAATTTACATGTCCTTTCGTCTACACCGTGATTCTCTAGATCGTGCCAGTGCCAGACCAGGCTTGAACTTGTTGGTGACCCTCAGGGATGTTCAAAGTTACATAAGCAACAGATACAGTCTAAGCTTGCGGATTCTCGCACGGACGAGTCTGTCCCGCGAACACGTCCCGCTCCTGGTGGGCTAGCCATGCCAATTCGCAGACCGTCCGCATCAGCTGGACACCCACAAGCTTCGTCGAGAGCGCACAGAAGCAACGATTCTCACCATGGTCTCGCAAATGGCCTCTCCCAACCCCCCTCCATTGCCTACTCAGCCGCTTCCGCAACCCCACAGCAGAAAAACGTGCAGGCACTCATCAACAGAATAAAGAACAAGGTCCGTCCCCTTCTTCACGTGTCTTACCCCATTCCGCCAAATACCATATATCCGTCCCGTAGCTGCCCGTCAATTCTGGTCTTGCCTTGGACGTGGTCGAGGGTGATCCAGCCACCCAAGGTGCCGTCGATGCTCTTGTCGAGCTTGCATATGATTCTCTCGATATCATTGCCTGGTCCCTCAGTGAGCTCCTTGAACGACTCGCAAAGGTCCGTCACTTCCACCACCACTCACTCCTTCCTTGCCTCACCTACTCGCTGAATAGCAAATCGACGCCGCTGGAGCAATGACCACGGAGGCACTCCAATCCCAGTTATTCGTTCTCAAGATCTTGTCTGTGTCCATGTCTTCCAGATGGAGCCCTCGTCAGGAAGGCCACCCTCGATCCGGTTCACGTGCAAGCAAACCAAGCTCAATCTCTGGACAGATACTCGGAAATAACAGTGCTTCTATTCCTTCATCCAGTACATGGCACTCTAGGAACGCTCACAAACCGTCCTCGGAATTCTCAACCTCAACACCGCCTCTTCCCTGGGCAGAGATAGACCCACTCGACGACAACTGTGCACGCTACGTTTTGAGCGTCATGGTTTTATATCTTCGACAAACTGCCGCTCCAGAGAGTCGACTTATGTCTTCCTCCAACCTTGCTCCTGACGCTTCCCTCCACGATTTCGAGTCCGTCGACATACCTATCTCGGCCCCGGACGACCAGGCATATGACGGTCCTCCTCTGCCCCCTCATATTTCCCAAGCATCGAAACCTCTCCTCAAGTTTAAGCTCTCTGCCACTTCCTTCCAATCTTCAGGCGCCGCTTCTGGACAGGGCCAGTCCAATCGCGCATTTCATTTCGAGCGCACTCATATGGCACTTGTCAAATCGACGATGGCCCTTAACATCCTCATAAGCAAGTTTGCTGGTCGTATAGTATATTGTTTATCTGCCTCGAATTGGATGGTAGTGTTCCATCGCATTCGCACGAAAATTCACTATCTCGCAAACACAGCCGAGGACAACCCGGACACTGTCGATTTACTGCTCATGACCCATAGTGCCATGGACAGGTCGCGGCTTGTCCAGGTTCTACACGAGCTGTCGTCTCTTCTCGTAAACATGAAAAAACAGGCCCAAGCAGCGGTCGCGATTCCCCTTCGCATGGCTTTGTGGAACTGGGTAGAACTTTATCCTCAGGAATACAACGAAGCTATTCGTACGCGGGGAAAACTTGAAGGATCGGCCGAACGAGTCTTTGATCTGTTCTACATCGCCAATGAGCCTGGTCGAGAGCGAGCTCTCTGGCCCACGCTGACCGTCCTCTCCTCTTTGTGGACCGATCGACTCACTACCGATTATCAAATCGACACCCATTCCCGCACTGTCAACTTTATGCAGCTCCAAAAGTCTTCTTCCCATCGAAAGGTAAGTATGCTCGTCTCTGCTTCTGCATTACTTACTCAATTAACACAGCAGGATGTCCGGTTTGTGGAAGACCTTGTCCGTCACGTAAACACACATTCAAAGTTGTCGGATATAGCATTTGTCTGTGCTATCGACCTGTGTCGTGCAGGTTTCAGAATATCGCCTGAGGGTGAGTTGCCACTGAGACACCTCGCTACGGATATCGCCCATGAGATCAAGGTACGATTTGCGCTTTGGAAGCATGGTGTGCATGACTCATCGACTTGTAGATGGCTATAGTGGCTGGGGTGAAACAAAAGCCATTCTGGGATTCATTTGACGAAATTGACATTGGGACATATGCGGAGGCGCTTGTGGCAATATTCCGGTTCCTCTCAGAAGATGAATCGGTTTCCCTTTTCGTATCATGTCTGGAACCTGAGCGGGCGGATGCTGTCAAGATCTGTGCTATCAAGGCTGCATCAATTCTTGCATCAGAGGTATTTCTCCATGAAAAAAAATGCGAATGGAGTTTCATATGATATTCTAGGCGGCCCGGCTTCCGTGGCAACCTTCAATGGAGAAGCTCCGAAGGATAATCGCAGTGAGATCCAGAAAGATTTACGAGGTACCATCAATTGGCTTCCTCGTGCCCCCGTTGCTCACGTGTTTGGTTAGACCGCTTCGATACGCCGCAGTGAGGTCGACACGAATGGCAATGTTAGAAGGGCAGCGACACGGCCGAAAGCTAAGCGTTTCACGTCAGAAACTTTGACGGACAAGGACCTCTTGCTCCTAGCAATTCTGGCCCTTTGGCGTGCGGACCTCAGCTACTCTATGCTTCCGGTAGACGAAGAGGACTCGCTCCAGTGGAGCATCACATTTACACGTATTTGGGATTCTGAAGCAGATACCTCGGTCAAGATCTCTGCAGCAACAACTTTCCAATGGCTTGTGGATATGTTTTTCCGAATGTCCCCCGAGGATCCTGACTACGCCTACTTCGAGGACCGGTTAAAGCAAAGTTTGTGAGTGACATGTCATCGTTCCTACTACATTCCCGGCTTAATTTATCAATAGGGCCACTGCACTTTTGTGCCAGTCAAAGAAGCTTCTCATGTGCAGACTTGAGCCCGACAGCCAAAGGCTTTGGATATCTGTGTGTCATCAGGTTATGGAGACGTACCATAGGAAGAGTCAGGTACATGAATCGCTTTGCCTGAGTGTGAAATAGCTCACGCGATGTACAGGGTGATCATGCAAAACGGCTACAGTTTAATCCTGACCGTGTCCCAGCCTTTGCTCTAAGTGAAATATCCTTCCTCGTCTCACTTACCTCCGTGAACAGTGAGGTCTCGCAGCTTGCAGCACAGGGTCTTCGCCTCATCGCACAAGCCGAACGTCATCCTGACGCCCCAGTAAACATGGGCCTAACAGAGGAGGAACGGTCAAAACGAAATCCAATATATGAGCAATTAGGTGATCCAAGTGTTGTCGTTGTTGGTAAGTTAACTTCCGGTCGCTATGCAGCGCCGACTAACATGAGAAAAGGCCGCGTCCGTGAACAGAAACGCGTGCGGAAGTTGCTGCGCTTGGTGGCCTACACCTCCCCAATCAACATCGCTGTGTGGGAAGAGTGCTTCTGGAGGTGGAGTACACTGTCGGAATTCGTCGTTCCAAACCCTCTTGCTTCTAATGCTGCTTTTGACGAGATATACTTGAGCAAGCAAGAACAGAGTTTGTTGCTTGAAGTGCGGAGTGTTGCTTTGATTCGAGTTAATTTATACTGATATTCAACACAGGAGAAATTCTTCCAATGGCGGAATCTTACACTCTTTTTGGCCGCTTTCGGTGGTGCCACTGTTCAGGATGAGCACGAGCCCGGTGCTTTGACTGCCGTCATTCCGGCAGAGTTCCTTCCTGATGAGATGCGCGTTCTGAGAGACCCTGGGGAGTTAGTCAATATTTTCATCGAATTTCTAACAGCCGCCCTTGTCGATGATGCCATCCGCGTGCGTGAAGTGGCGAGGGAAGCGCTGGGATCAGAACTCAGCCCTCGACTCTTCGCGAGATTGTTCAAGCACCTCGATGAGTAAGTCTATCTGTCTTCGTTGCTGTCCAGCCTAAGCGGTTTTCCACTAGAATCACGCGAAACATCACCGAAGGTGCTGGCTCAGAGTTCAAAGATGAATATGGTTTGTTTCTTGACCAAGTTAGTTATAAGATTTTGATCCAGTTTGTCGCTCGGATGCTGATTGCTTGTAAAGCTCATATCGGTGTTGAAATCACTCGTTGATAATGCACAGATGCCCCCTGACGAAGCCCTGAGCATTGATCTCGGGTCATTGCTTCATGTCCTTGTCGGGTTTATTTCCAGATTCAGTGATCCGAGTTCATACCGTATTCGCATCAAGTTCTGTAGCTTGGTTTGCAGTGTCTGTGAGCGCTCAGATGCCCTAACACTTCGCAAGGATGATCTGTCGCGAAACCGAATTTTGGACACGATTATGGAGTGGTTCCAAGATCCGTTGTCGGTGAGTTCCTCAGGGATGTCTATCGGAACCATATTTGAATAATCCCGATTTCAGAATGTGGAAGCCGACGCTATTCAGCTTCAGTACGACATTAACATGTTTGCCTTGCGGACGGCTGTCCAGCTCCTTGATCGTCTCAAGTTACAATCCATCGATACCAGTGTACCCCATAACGGTGATGACTTGGGACACGCGGTCTCGCGTCTGTTCATCAGGTACTCTCATGTCCTTCTCAGAGCCCTTGATGTATGCCAGTCAGAGCAACCTGTACGTTCTTTCTTTTTCGTTTTTCATCACCTTCTTACGATAATCTTAGACCTCCGACTCGACTTCTGATGTCCCCTCAGTGCTGAAGGTAACGCATATATTTCATAATCTTCAATGCCTGTTCACCATCACCCAGAGAATGCACACATCCCAGAAAGAAGCTGACGTGCGAGAGTTGGTCATTACCGGACTCTCCCATCTAGTGATTGCCAATTCTGAGAACGGCGTAAAACATTGTATCACATTGGCCTATGATTCAGATCTCAGGAAACGGACGATATTCGTCCACGTCTTTGCTCGTGTATTGGGCAAGGGCACGAAGTTCGAGCCTCAACGTAATCCAGAACTGCAAGCTCGCCGGAATCAGCTGCGGGAGGTACGACCATTTATTACAACGCTCGCCTCGACCTGACATCTTTCATTGTAGCTCGTCAAAGGGTCCGATGTGCGAATGTCACTTTGTTGCCGAAAGCTTCTTGCTCACGCAGATCTAGATGGTCCTCGCCATGGTGATATGCGAATGCTGTCCAGCCAGTGAGGTTGACATGATGATTTCGGTCCTCATGAATATCTTCGACACACGTGCCTCTCTGGTGGCACTACTCAAGACCATGATAGACCGAGAGATAGCGCACACAGGTAACATTTCACCTTGCGAAATTTACCTAAACTAATATCACGTATAGCCAGCGACGCGGACCTGTTCAGAAGCAACTCGACCTGCACAAGATTCTTGTCTGCTTTCGCCAGGATTCACGGTTATAATTATCTTCGTAGTCTCATTCTACCGCTGATCAAGACCATGACATCAATGCCCCCGGGTCATGCCTATGATCTCGACCCAGCAAAAACTCCCAAACACAAGTTGGAACAGAATCAGCGAGACGTCGAGTTCATTGCGTCGTCCTTCCTCGAGATCATCGGTTCCTCGGTGCCTGCCCTCCCACCGTAAGAATTCTGCAATTACCCAAAGCTCCTTCACTCATTCTTTTGAAGGATGTTTCGCGAAGTATGCGCTCACTTGGCGAAAGCGGTGTAAGATTTAATGTTTGTCCAATATCGTGTCATCTCACGCTCGACAGATATCAAGTCTGGCCTGAATCAAAGTTTGCTGCCCTTGGTGCTTTCATATTTCTTCGGTAAGTATGATATAGGTGAATATGGCAAACAATGTTCACCCCCCCCTAGTTTCATCTCTCCTGCCATCGTCGCTCCGGAAATAGTCGATATTGAAGTGCCCAAAGACGACGGAGTTATCCGTCGTGGTCTCATGATCATCGCCAAAGTCATGCAAAATTTGGCCAACAACATTTTCTTTGCGAAGGAGGCACATATGGTCTGCCTGAATGAGTTTTTGACGGCGAACATTACCAATGTCACACGATTCCTCAGCGAAGTTAATGTGAGCAATTTCAGCGTACACACGAGCGAAACTAATACAATCCTTATTCATGCAGAAATACTCCGCAACGGCTGCTGTCGAGGACAGTGGTGAATGGTTGGGTACCACTCCAGACGACACGGACACGATAGTTTTGCATCGTTTCCTAGACAAGCACGCAGACAAGATTGGCAAGGAGCTGCTCAGCTACGTGAAGCCCAATAACGAAGACGATTCAGTGACGATGGGCGCCAGACGTGCATGGGACCAACTATGCAATCTTCTCGTTGAGCTCCAGGAAGCTCCTGAAGTCCCGCGTCTTTCTCTCCTCCAAACCTCAGAACACCGGGAATTCATCGATCTGATGAGTCGTTGCTCTCATCGTAGTGTTGAGCCCGTCCGGGATATATTTGTCTCTGCAGATGTTGCGGAGGTAAGTTGATGGATGTACCCGATGGACATCACTAACGTTTATTCTAGGACGTACCTGTCATCTTCGTCTTGCGTGTTTGCAAGATAGATGTGGAGGCTCTCGACATTGAACTGTTGATGTATCACATTTTAAAGGTAAGTTTGCATCAACTTGAGACTTCTTTGCATTACTTACCCTTGCACGATTTAGACGTTGACTAGCCCCGAGTACGGGAAAAGACATTATGAAATCATCCTGGACTGCACTTCGTTCACATCTACGTCCGAGATCCCCGTCCAATGGCTAAAGACATGCTCCCAGCTCATACCTATGGATGTGCGCCAGCGGTTCATGAACGGTTACTTTTTGAACGCCAATTCATTGACCCAACGCTACCTGAGACGAATGTACAACATATCTGCAGGTTTGTGTTGCCCCTCTTCTCTGTAGGCAAGTGATGTCACTTGTCGAATTCGCTGACAGGCACGATCCTCTCGAGCGGTATCAAAGCTTGCTCCTCAGTCATCGAGCTACTGCAACATGTCCCTCAATCATGCCTGCCCGCCTTGGAGTATCCTAGTAGGTGCTAGATGATTACTACAGGTTTTGTTGTAACACAGAACACAGCGTCTCTGGAACAGGAAAGTAACATGGCTTTCACCGAGGTGACAATGAGACAAGCCCATGACATACGTATGCCAGTCAACATGGAGGTTGCGCTCACCCACATCCGTATAACTTCGGTCTGTAGCTTCAACTTGGATATTCCTATAAGTTTGACCCTCAGAACAGATTCGGGCGGCGGTCATTTCGCCCTCCCTTTCATGTAAATCGACCGAGATTATATCGTTGGCTGATGTCAGCGATGCATATAACGTCTCGACTGGCCTCGACCCACACGAATTCATCATAAGGCTGAGCAGACAGGGAGTGACATCTTATTTCTCCTCACCGCATCGTGACAACATTGTCAAGGTATACCCTTCCAAGAACATGATATTTCCTAAGGCTCACTATTCTTCCACAGGCCATCAGGTCTGCAAAGAGCCAACTTCGTGATAGCCAGGTCCTACGGATTGAGAGGTTCCCAAGATTTTCTAATATCTCTGCCACTCTTCTACATGTGGGTATGATTAATATTAATTCAGACCAAGAAGAACTTCGCGGTGCCGCATATGACCTCCTCGGCGCGATCTGTTCATATCTTGACTATGACAAGAACCCGATCGTCGCGTCTAAAGGTGAGCCTAAGAGTGTAGTCTCAACATCTTATTTCGTTTCTGACACCTGGTCAGCCGGCATCGTTCCTGGTGACCTAACCACCTTCGTCACCAGTCTAAGTGACAGACTTGCAGGATTCGCTCCGAAACTCACGCTAGATTTTTTGTCTGTGATCTCCACTGGAATGGACAAGGCTGGTGTCGCACAGCGCACCAACTGTCTCCAGTATATGAGTCCTTGGGTCAGAAACCTGGCTCATTTCTGCAACCCTTCAAACCCCTTGTATGAGCACTCGGGCGCACGACTACGAGATTGCATTCGCACATTGATAGACCTGACGATCGCAGACTTGGAGGTGAGTGCCGCCTATTGCGTTTTTATCATTGACGATCTTGACGCAGCCTACCAGGTTTCTTCTATGATCCACAAGTATATTTGGGTCGAAATCGGGAAGCTCGATACGACAATCGTGAATGTGGTTCTGGATGAGTTGATCCGCGCAGCAGCAGACGGTGGTATCGGTTCACGTAGGTGTGAAACAATTGCCCGAACTGCAGCTGCACTCGCCTCCATTAATGTGCGAGGGAAAATCTTTTCCAAACTACGGAAAGTCCTTGGGAAGACATCCCTGAAACCTTCGAGGACTTTACCGGAGAATGTCCACTGGAATGAAATCGCTACGCTGACCCGGTTCGCTCTTATCGCCAGCAACCATTCGAAACAGGCAGCCTTTGACCAGCTGTATGTCCCCGATATTTGCCATATCGTCACCCTCGTCGCTGGGGCTGGACAAACCCTCGTGCGAAAGTCTGTTTACGGTATTATCATGAACTTCCTGCAGTCGCTTTTCCTCGCCAGAGCGGAAGACGCAAGTGGACCCGATCTACGAGCACTGATGGACGAGCTCATCACTATCGAGAGCCTCCAGTTATTCGGTCTCACCCGGCAGTCTAGCACAAGCGAATACTGCAATTACGACCCACCGAACGACAAAGCAATGATCGATTCTCAAGAAGCCTTGACACGATTGCTTGTGAGGGTCGTCGAAGTCATAGCAGGTTCAAAAGGTAATAACAACCTCAGTCTGTACTTGCCTTTATCAAATTCACGCGCATCTCAGGAGTCTTGAATGTTTGGCGAGCGCGATGGATGAGCTTGGCTACATCAACGGCTTTTCAACTCCCCACGGTGATACAAGCAAGGGCGTTCCTTGTGCTTGGCACACTGGCAACCTCGGATGTGGATGATGATCTCGTTTATCAGATGCTCGTGGCATTCAAAACAGCTCTGGGTCAGTCCACTGAGACGGACACGATAGCTGTGGTTTGCATGCTTCGATGCATCTGCAAGGTGGTTCCCTCCTTGCCGGAAGGATCACGGTACCTCTGCCAGGTGTTTTGGCTTGCGGTTGCCCTGCTTCAGTCCAGCTACACTTCTATTTACGCTGAAGCTGCAGACCTCTTGCGTGCAACAACCGAAACGCTTCAACTGCATCGTGCATTTGATGAAAACACAATTCCCAACGTCCTCTTAGATGGCCGCACGCAACTCGAAGACACGGTGTGCCAACTGGACCGCCTGTTATGCCTATCTTTCGAGTCCAGTTTCTCCTTCTCCTTGGCCTCTATCATTTTTAAGGGCGTCCGGCACAGCCACCTCAAATCCTCTGCGGAGACTGTCCTCAGAAGTTTACTGTCTGTCGCTGTGCGCTGCGGCGAGCAGCCTCCCGAAGGTGCACCATACGTATTGTCCCCGGACGCACTGGGTTACTTCGTTGCTCTAATTCCGTTCTCCACTACTCGCGAGTCATACATCAGACTTTTGCAAGCTTGCCGTGCGGAAGAGTTCACCCCTGCCACAAGACCGTCACACGACAGTGATTTCGTCCCGCGTGTCGTGGTCGACATGCTTCCGATCACTGACAGCACGGCAGCATTGCTCGTGGTTTCTTTCGCCACCACCATGCTCACGACTGCACAAGGCGATGACGCGGAAACGGAGATGTTGTATAACCTGCTTTTGGACGTCAGCATTGCTTATCCGGAGCTACTGTCTATGATGTAGGACAGTTTTTTTTTCTGGCTTTGAATTTATTTGATTGATTGCCTCGCACCACAGCTATGACACATTACAAGATAGGATTAAGGAGACGTTCGCCGTCTCGGGCAATGCGTCGATCATCAGGGCTGTGTCGAACATCTTCCGCCTCTCTCAGGATCCTCTACGCGCTCTGACAGTACAAGGGGGATCGATGTCCACCCTGAGCACTGTTGACGAAGGGAATGGGGCGCAGGGATTGAAGAAACGACTGGAAGAACTGAACATGGAAGGACTCGCAACAAGCTTCCAATTTCTGGCACCCAACAGAAGCCAGTGGAGTAGGATTGCTGCGTGGATTTCGGAGCTGGTGCTCAAAATTGTTGGATTGGAATAAGGTTTGGAACTGGCATGTACAATATCGTTTGCACATATTTCTTTTCCCCATCGTTGTTTACTGTGTATCATTTGATCCATTTTTTTTCTTTCTCGCAGCTACCCTAGTACCGGGTTGCAGTTGCTAATCTGATCTGATTCCGGTTCATTGTGTCGTCTGATAGAATGATGGAATGATTACCGTATCTGGCAATTCCCACGAATGCATTCGTCCTTTGTGTGTCGACGTGACCCCGCATTCCTCTCTCTCTCCGAATCTCGTTCCATCCCAGATGTCCTCAGACCACCGTCCCGCTACCCCGGACTCCCCGTTGACCAGCAGTCTTTACCATGCGACAAGCACCATCGACGACCTCACTCTTGCCCTGACCAACTTCTCCAGGGTGCCCTCTCCTGAGCCTCAGAGGCAGATCTGTTGTTGCGGAAGCGAAGAATGTGACACTACAAAGGCTTGGCTCGCTCTCAAATCCAAACTCGAAAGTAGGCTTGTTCTCAGTGCAGGTGAGTCTGAATGCCAGGGCGGGCACCACCAGTATGCCAACCCCCGTCGCAGAGATCGGGTCTGCATTGCTGCAGCGCCATGAGGCATATGTACGCAGGCACGAGGTTCGTCTCACGTGCACGCTCCACGACACCACGTCCTCACCCTCAGCACAGCCAAGTGGTTCCGCACTACGGAAAGCTACGGAAGGCGACGCACCTCGGGACGCCGAGAGAGACCAGGCAGTGGATGTGCGAGTGACGGAGCTATTGAAAGAGAAGGCAGTGCTCGAGAAGGTCCGTCTTTCACGTCCATCTTGGATTCGCATGCCGCTGTCCTGACAGCCATCCTGCAGCGGCTCACGCAGGCGTTTTTAAATAATGAGGTTACCGAGGCATCAAATAAGACTTTGTTACATGAGCTGGAGGAGGCACGCAGTACAGTTTCGAGATTGAGCGCTCATCAGGCGCGTAACATAGGGTTGGACACCCGGCTATCTGCTGTCCTCCAGGAAAGTGACGATATTCGACAAGAGCGTGACAGCCAGACTCAGCGGGCAAAGATCGCAGAGGCGCGTCTGACTGCCCTCAAGGATCGTACTGGCAAGTAATTCCCGACAAGACTGAGAGAGAGACGCCAATTCACAGTTTTATCTAGACAAATTACAGGCTGAAGTCTGCCGATTGCAAGATGACCTCGAGATCAGACGCTTACAACGTTTAGAGTCTTCAGAGTCACTCTTACAGGACGTACGCTCCAAGCTGGAGGGTCTTCAAATTTCCGTTTGTCTTCCAGTGGTCGACTTTGCGTCATGTCACTCATTTCCGGTTTTTAGCATGTCGCCAAGTCCGCTGCGGAAGAAGACCCGGAAGTCATCAAAGTCATCGAGTCTTTGGTGGTAGATAATGAGACGCTGAAAGCGGACAATAAGGAGTTGCACAAAATCTTGTCAGAATCGCGTGAGGATCTGCAGACGTTGCAGAAGGAATTGGGAGAGCAGGGCATCATGCCACCTATACGAGGTAAAACCCCTGTACATACCTTTGGAGCGGCAGAGGTTGACCGGTCAACTAGTCGAGACTCCGTCGAAACACTCTCGAATGTCGAGTGGACCGTCTTCCTTTGCCAAAGACTCTGTAAGAGACACGGTTCTACTTTGATGTGTTGCCTGACAAGAGCCAAAGCTTTTTAGCTCCACGAGACGTCCATCCAGTGTCGAGTCACGATGCCGCCGTGCATACGTAAGTGACCCTCATCTCATGTTAGTCTGGCTCACTCTTGTTGCTAGGAACCATTGACTCCCGAGACTGGTCGTAGACCACTCTCTCCAGCAGACTCCTTATTGGCTTCAGCAACGAAGTATACCAGTTTCGTTCGTCCCCAACCCCGATACCCACCGTCCCATCACAGCCTCGACACGGACAACGAACCAGAATATGACCAAGGGCTACTGCTCCCGAATCAAGCAACGAAAGCCGTACAGACCGACCGATGGCCCGGGTTACATAGTATCAGCCAAACGTTACCATCTTTGATGGATCAGTCGTCCTTATCCCCTCACGACGGGCATTCGGATTCCTCGTCACTGCTTGATGGTATTGGTACGCCGATATCCAGCCTTTTGGAGCGCATGCACTCCCTCCTCCATCGCATGACACAGGCTGACGCCCTTACGCTCACGAACCGCCTCAAACGCCAGCACCTACGTGGCGCAGACGTTAAACACCTTTCCCGAACAACCGTTGGTAATATCTTATCGGACGTCTCGCATCTCCGAGCGCAGTACCGTGCGTGGCTCGAAGACGACAAGATGACCACGTTGTGTACACGGAAGGATCTTCGAGGACTGTTCAAACTATTCAAGGAGGTCCTCGAGGAGATGGGTCAAATGCGTGTCACTCTGAATGATGTCATACTCGAGCCAACTATTGCAGTTAAAATCAGCGAGTTGGCCCTTGATCCGGCGAAAGCGGAGGCGATGGAGAAGGAGAGAAACGGAGCGAGTTGGATGGCCCCATTTTCGAAGCTTTTCAGTTCTTCGTCGCACGATGCGAGCCTACTGCCTTCTACAACGCGAACACCCCCGGGGCCAACTAGCAGAGGCCATGGAAACATCCGTGCCTCACGTCCGGTGCCAAAGATCGGTCCCGCACTTGCAGCCTCTACTACTATGGTTAACGTCGAATTTTCTGGAACTGGTGTTGGCAAATCGGTGACCAGCGTATTCTCGGCACACCCGGACAATGAGGGCGCACATGGTCACCTTCCGAGTCCATATACACTCCCTCATCCATCTGCGACAGCACAAACCAACGTCCGTAGCGTAATGGACATCTTCGCGGGTGCACCACACCCAAATGACACATCAGATCCATGGGTTGTCCTGCCTCGCGCACCTCGTCGTGTCCAGTCTGCATTCCTGACGGCGGAACCTGTAGAGACTGGTATTGCCACCATAGGCAGATCTGCAGTCAGAAAACGAAAACCGTCCCAGCTGTCACGAAACGTGGACGCGATCCTTGACGCTCCCTCTGTTCCCACCCGGAGTATCGAAAATTCGGAGGCGGACGATATTCCCGGTCCTCTATTTGAACGTGCCCTCCGCCGGCGTGGTCTCTCGGATTCCTCTCTCCACTCAACATTCATGAATCAAGGTGGAAGTGGGAATGAGAGCGCTACTCGTCCTGCTGAACCAGCTGGGCTTTGGTTGGAGCGTACGTCGGTATTACGAACGCTAAGCCGAACGGTGCAAAACTTCAAACAAGCTGCGTCGCACACGATCTCCGGAGTTGCTCATCCTTCTACTTCCGTGCCACCAGAAGCTTCGACATCTGGGCTATCTGATTCCTATCCTCCTGTTTCTAGTGATAGCTTGAACATCCCACATTCTCAGCCACCCCGAGTGTCCTCTTCAACGCTTACATCTTTAATCCCAAGTTTGACATCATGGGCAGCGGCTGGTGCTGCTCTCGATTCCGCGCATCCTCGTAGCCTCCACGGTAACCTTCGGGAGGATGCTGGCATACCTCGACTGTTTGGTCGGGAAGGCCAGGGGAGGGATATTTAGTTGACGGCGTTGATCATCACGTCGTTTTGACTGCATCTTTCCCGGTTCATAAGCACAGATTATATATTAGGGTTAACTTGACTTTTGACTATTACTCGTTCGTTTACGTCCGTTCATTTGTATCATTATTTGTTGGATAGATTTAATAAATGTTGAAAGTCCTGGTTAATGGACTCGAGAAATGTGCTTGAACCCTCGAGTGCGAGTGACGCAAATGACCTAATGGTTTCACCTCCACTAGCCCGACCCTCGTCACTAGATATCTTCGTATCATGCAATATTCCTAAAACCTTCACTACCATAACATCATACATTTCCTTGTTACCCATAGACACATTTTTGGATGAAGTAACTTTAATCGACGAGATTTACATGCATGCAGTAGATATTTACTTCATACCTTCCTTAAAGGGACCAAACTATCAACTACTGATCTGCATGTAACGTTATCCATTGACGACTCTAACCCAGGGCAGAAAGAAAAGGGGGATTAAAGGTGCCCACCGAACTCTCCAACCTTGCTGATTGGCAGCAATGCACGATAACTCAGGAGCAGGAAATACGACAGGTACCATTCCTTCCACAACCCAGATCCCTCTCGACAACAGTGGAAATATGCAATGCACTCGGTTCTTGATGGGTTGAGTACATTTGACCGCGGAAGTGCCCTGGTGTGGGCACACGTCCCATCACTGACAGACGCGACAGACGTGCAGATCCCTAAGGGCCTAGTTGCACAATCGTCAACATGGCTCAACAGCAGACGGCACCCACGACTCACATTCGCGGCAAACTTGCAGCATACTGTGGAACAGCCATCGTCGGCAGCAGCAACGGCACCGGCCATAGCGAACAGTGAAATGAAAACGGAAGTGAGACAAGTGAACATGTTTAAGAGTACTTGGTCTGTAGAGGTGGGCCTGTTATTGACCAGCAAGTTGGGCCCTTTTATAATCGGTTTTCGGCTTTGTTTTGGGCGGGAACTCGAATCCCGTCGAACCGTCATTTTCGACCCGTACTCCCGAACTTTTTGGTGACCTAAGTGTGACATTCTACCAACCTTGAGCGTTTGAACATGAAGGTCAGCATGAGGCTGGGGAAATAAGACTTCATGCCTCCAGTCCGACGTACAGTGGAGTCATTCATACACTTGGTCACTCCGTGCCAGTGCCGATTGAAAACTTCATCCCTGCAGCTACTCAGTTCCCCTTGACATGAAAGCGATCAATTACTATGATGGAGTCTTGAACATTGAATATGGATGAACTGCAAGCGGCGACCAGCTGTTCCTTACAGTGGATCTTGACTATCTTTACCAGTCTCCTCAAGATAGCTGAGAAAGACTCGAGGGGAGGAATCGCTCTCTTTCCAAGAAAATCGTGATGCAGCCAGTATCATATCCAGGGTCCCCTAACACCAATATATCCTAGCGACAGAGTCACAAAACAAACAGGTTGCTGGGATATGCCATTATAATACATATCCAGTATGGAGAAGGTATGAAAGATGAGACGTCGGACTTGAGCGCCTTCTTCAGCCATCATAGCCTGGAGGAAGATCTGCATAGGTTGCGGCTCCACTCGCTGAGGATGTGCTGGGAGACGTATACTCGGCTGTGAGGGCACGTTTATGAACAGACGGAACCATCCGAAGACACGAATGTCACGAACGTAAATGTTCCTCGTCCTCGACCGACTGTCTCCTCATAAATATCGCCTTCTCGCGCGTCTTCTCCAAAATGCTCACAAACCTGAACATCGCCGTATTGAGAAACCTGATTTCGAGTGTGGTTCCGTCCGCCAAGTCACCTCCGGGTGTAGGTTTCACGCCGATCGTGAGGTAGTTCGCCCCGAATACGGGCTGCTCAAACTTGGAGGAGAGAATCGAAGGCAGGGGTACCGTCAACGACTTGAAGGTCGGCTCGGCGTCGGGGTTAGTCCAGATGAGCTGGGGGTGATCGTTAAGGTGTGTCTGACTAGCGTATGTGCTAGCGCATACCCGTTGATCTGTGAGGGTCATGGTGCCGACTGCCTCAAGCTTCTTCAGCCCGCCGCTTGCTCCAGAGGATGGCGGTGAGGTTGGGATGGTGAGGCTGCATTTGGCGTTATCAACGGTCTCGATAGAGCTTTCCCCCTGCAGGAACAAGGGTCTGGCATCGACAATTGTCACCCAATTAAGCGCCATGCAGTCGAAGGCTCAGAGTCAGATGGTACATGCCCGTGGCGCACTTTTATGGGTACTCGCTGCTTCCGAAAGGGCACAGGGTGAGGCTCAGAATGCCAAGGCTACCTAGCGCAATGGTAGCGCGTTTGGCTTCGATCGCCCAACGGTACCAAAAGGTTGCAGGTTCGAGTCCTGCGGTGGTCATATTTTTACTTCAATCAATCGCGCGATAAAACCAAGCAGGGGATAACCCTCGTAAGGTAACACAATACAAACCCTACATTGCTTCTTGTGTTAGTCTTCAATTCTGAATTGCCTTCTATGAAACTCGCAGGGTGTACTCCCAATAGCTATACCCTCACCACCTACTAGCCTCCTGACCTTTTCTTGTCCATCAGTGTTGAGCACCACACAATGTTCTTCCGTGACCGCGTCTTTGAAGTGATATTTCTGACATACCCCTTCACCGGAAGGATGCGGAAAGAGTTCATCGTCTTCGGCTTCCGAGGGGTCTGTGAGGAATGGATGATATAACGCGCCGCGTGGGGTAATGCGGCGGTGGGATTCCGGTTCCATCAATTGTTTCAGGAGTGAAAATGCATTTTCCACGTCGACTCTGTGCGATTCTTCCGTAGGATATGGTGGCATCGAATGTACTGGTGTGAAAGAACCCGATGACGGGTGGTCCCCATCGTCCTTGGGGGAAAGCGCCGAGTGCGCCGATGACGACGATAGAGGGGGGCGACGAGGCGCAGATTGTACTTCGCACATATTGTATGGATAGTAACGAGGGTCAAGGCGCGGCACCTGTAACAATTCGGGGTTCTGCTTCTCAACAAATTTTTGCCAACTGGTACCCTCGAGGGTTAAGGATGGCACATTTGTCGCGAACGTGCGACCTGAAAGATAGTATTATGGAAAATCATTCGAAACGAAAACGCACGAACTGTGTAGGATAGCAGCCTTCTCCATTTTCTGCCGGCCAATGATGGTGGCGATTTCCATTAGAGCCTCGATGTCGTCACTCGATTGAAACAGAGGAAATTTTCTCGTCAAGAAGAAAAGCAAGATTGTCCCGGCTGCCCAGACATCAATTGCTTTCGCAGGGAGTCAGATCGAAAGCTTCTTTTCGAACGTGAATAAGCTCACCTCCTGTTTGTGATCCGCATTTTAACAGGACTTCTGGAGCTCGAAATCCCCGCGTACCCGCTCGATTAGCCTTTGAATGCGGCCTATAGATGGCTGAGACTGGCTGAGCAGGCAGTTAGCACTGCAAAAACAAACCGGGTGTCTTTCTCGGGATATCCAATTCTATCGCTTGTCCACGAGCTCTTTTGTCGAGCCTCCTTTTGCATCTTTTTGAGGTGTTCCACGTCGTACTCATCTCGAGATTTGATCTTTCCATGCGGAAATTCTCGTGACGGCGGGGTATGGAGGCATGCTCCATGCATTGGCGTTGACGAGTCCATTCGCTGGTGCCTGGGCATGAACATGGTTTGGCGAGAGAGATTGTTCGAGACGTACACTAGCTAGTCCAAAGTCACATAAAGTACCGATGCCGGTCCGAGGGTCAAAGAGAAAGTTGGCAGGTTTGACATCGCGATGGATAATGCCTCGAGCATGAACATCGCGCAGGGCTCGAAACATACACCGGAAGTATGCTTTTATGCCTGCCATTGAGAGGTCCATGAAAAAGTCCTAAGAAGAGTTGCGAGCGATGCGATGAAAGGGTAGTCTGGACACTTACGCGAAAATCCTCATTGCGGTTGTAGGGCATGATCGCGACTACTTGGTCTCGATTGCGGAAGGCCGTGATTAGCTGGCATGTGTGCCGAGTTCCTCGACAGTCTTCCATAATGGATATTTCATTCCGTATACGCTCGGGATTGCTCGTCACGTAGATACGTTTAACGGCAACGAAGACTTTACTCCCCTTGGGGTATGGCACGGTTTGATAGAATGCTGATGATGAAGGGGAGTGATGGCCATGCCATGGCGTATTATCCCACTTGGAATGATACCACAGATCGATGGCCTTGTACACAGAAGAGAAAGTCCCCGTGCCTAGGCGGTCCATTATTCTGTAGTCGCGTGATAGTTGGGGCACGGCTGCCAGCAAACTGGTAATTTCCGACTGGATCTCTTCCTGCTCTTCTGCGGGCTTGAGGTGTATCGTCATCTCCTCATCCGTCTCCCCCGGTGCGTCTGCATCGTCTCCGTCCCCGTCTTCGTCGTCTTCATAACCCTCGAGGTCGCACATATCCTGCGGACAGTCCATCGAGTTTGGCTCGTCATTGCTTTCATCAAGATCAACCATAATAGGCAGTTCATCTGCGTTTGACCCTGACTTTGTAGCGGGTAGTGGTTGGTTGTACAGCTGAGCGAGGTGGTTGTGATAATCAACCATCTCTTGGTGGCCACAGCTGCCACTACCATCCTCAGAAGTGAAGTTTTGAGCACTATTTACTTTCTGTGCAGACAAATACTCTCTGTGGTATGCCATGTTCCGCGGATCTGAGGAGCCAACCTCCAGGGGGTTGGAAGAGTGTTGGGAGAGTAGCATGGTGGTGGCCAGGGTGATATGGAGAGTGGGGATGTGGAGTGGTAAAGCCTGGGTGCACGGGCGGAGAGGAGTGATGCAGAGTTGCTCGACGCGCCTGGTTCGCGTCGTGCCGTCATCGTCACGTGCGCGAGGATCGAATGAAAAAAAAAGATGACCACCGCAGGACTCGAACCTGCAACCTTTTGGTACCGTTGGGCGATCGAAGCCAAACGCGCTACCATTGCGCTAGGTAGCCATTGTTAGTGGAGATGTCCGTGATTTGTATAGCTGTAGAAGCGTGCAGTGGCATATCCAGCGAGTTCGCCACAACTACTAGGACTTGGAGTGCTCATGTCGTTGACGGCGTGAAAGTGATCCACCTCCATGAACACCCCAGAAGAGTCCAGAGTCTGGTTCACAAGCCTACTCCAATATCCGCTCTTCTCGCAGATTGCACCTTTCGTTGTACTCTTCCTTTTTCCTCTCGCTGCGCTTGTTTGTGTCCAAACCGCCAAAAGGTTTTCGTTTGGGACTACGTCATTCTTCATGGTCCTCGAAAATCTCGGTTCTTTCTTTCCTTGGAATTGGGGAGGCAGCCAGTCGAATGCCGTACCATCGCATGAGACGAAAAAGCTCAGGAAGAAACACATTCGTACTCGCGGTGAACGACTGGAGATGAACGGGTATGCCAGACCAGGTGCGCCGGGTCTTCAATTTTCAAATAGTGCTCTCTGAACTCCCCGTACAGATACCAGACAAGAACTGGTCGAAGGATTTTACCCTGGCCTGGTCAATATCTCAGGCACATACTGCTTCATGAACTCCACAATTCAGGTCAACTCATCGCCAACGATCTCTATGCAAACCATTTCTCACCATCAGTTCTAGGCAATGGCCTCTTTATCCTACCTACTGCCTTACCTAGCCGCTGCTCACGACAAGGCCGTGCAGTTAGACGTTGCCTCACCAGTCATCGACGCCCTTCTCGCGTTGCTGCAGGGTCCGTGTGGCCCCTTCGGAAAGATTTATTCCCGCTGAAAAGCATGTTTTCAGAACTAAATGCCCCTCGGAGTTCGTATTATTCAATCCGGCCGCTCGAGATCATCGAGGCTCTGGTGAACCATTCCCCTGGGAAGCACAACTCCCTCTTCTCTTCTCGTGAACACCAGGATGCCCAGGAGTTGTTCCAGCTTGTCTCCGAGTGCATCAAAAAGGAAATTGCTGCCATCAACAGGGAACGTCAACGAGACCGTGGCCTCGGAGCCCTATCGCAGCTTGATGGGGAAACTGGCAGGGATGTAGGGATGACCGTATTCGACGGGCTAACAGCCAATAGGAGAAGCTGCCTGGAATGCGGATACACAGAAGCCGTTATGCACTTTGCCTTTGATAGCTGGCAACTGGCGATCCCGAGATACGCTGTGAGTTCCCTTACTGGCGAAATACTATGCTGCACTTACCATGAACCAGGCAAGTTGCCGACTCGAAGACTGTCTCGCTGAATATACCAAGCTTGAAATGCTGAACGATTGCATTTGTCGCAAGTGTTCTGTGATTGCAACCCACGAACGTCTTGCACTAGAAGCAGAACGCCTGGAGAAGCTCGTCAGTTCGGATGAACAAGCGACAATTTCAAAGAAGCGCAAAGCAAAGGAAGCAAGGAAACTAGAGATGAAATTGAGAGCATCATTGGATCATGGTCGGCTGGAAGAGGACGTGAAGGGAGTGAAACTGGACAAGGTGCTTAGCAGAGCCTCCACGAAGCAAGCAATGATTGCAAGGGTATTTATCTCCAGTTACAAACTATGGTGTGGTCTGACATTGGCCAAGCCTCCACTAGTGCTTGCACTCCACCTCAATCGTTCGCTAAGTTATGGCCAGTTTGCAATGAAGAATTCGATGCGCATCACTTTCCCTGAAATCCTAGACCTCACTCCATTCACGACTTCCGGCAGTCTCTCTACCGTTCCCTCAATTCCAATCTCCGCACCACCTCCTAGCCTGCCCCGCTCTACTACACCCACCCAGGCCATGTATTCGACACCCAGGACTGTTTATCGCCTGGCCGCCGTCGTCTGTCATTATGGCCAACATTCCTTTGGACATTATGTCTGTTTCCGACGAAAACCTCGTCCTCCATCATGTGGCGCGGCCCGCTTTGCCCCACCGCGTTTGGTTCACCCTCTGGGGTGCGAGTGTGAAAAATGTCTGCAGTACGGAAACATCAGAGATGACGACGACCTGCTGGACTCGATGTATCGGCCCGGCCGGGGCTGGCTTCGCATCAGCGACGACTCCGTCAAAGAGTGCGGTATTGAAGCTGTACTACAAGAAGGTTCAGGAGCATTCATGCTCTATTACGAACGTGTGGTACAGTCGCGCCCTGGTATTTACCCACTTCACGGCTCACCACGAAGCTCAGAGGAGACCCTTAAGCCGAACCAGCCAACTAACGGTGTCAACGCATCTACGGCATCGCTAGCATCTGAATCAAGAGATGAGATGGAGAGGTCAGTGTATGGTGCTCGGGTTGTGCGGAGTGTAGCGGCGGGGAGAGGGAGAAGTGCATCACTTGCCCCATCGGAAATAGGTTCAGGCAAAGACTTCCTACCGTCTGCCGTGTCTTTGATCCTCCCAAACGGAAATGCCAGTGGTTCCTCAAAGGAGTCACTGAATCCGTCGAATCTATCAGCGTCAGCCCCTGATCTTCGTAGCCATCCCACTCCCCAGTCCCTTTTAACTCCTGCACTCCGTCATGCACCACGATCTCTACAGTCCTCTATAGTGGACCTGCAAACATAAATTGAATTATATATCACCATTGTGCTTAGTATTACATGCTTTTGTTATTTCGCATCTATGTATCTTTAACAACTTCCGACCACGGCTGTTTCAATTCTTCGCAAATTTATTTGTCCGGCTAACCCTCACTCGTACCACATAGATTTGGTTATTCGGACCTTTTCATAAGCACGAGGGCAAGGACCGAGAGGTAGATTGAATTTTCTGTCATCATCATGAGTATGCCAAAAAAAAAACCACGTTACTGGCCCACTATCAACACACATCTAAGCATTTCCATCAAGCCAACAGCAAGTATATATATAAAAAACTGCCAATGCCCTGCACCGCAGTCCACACTGTGGTCAACGACGGAGAGATGCCGAAAAGCTATCATACGAGTGAAAACGTTCCACTCCCTGACGGAGCTTCGAGTATCGCGACCGTGAGCGGCGCGCCCCAGATGGAGGGCGAAGGATACATAACAATACAAAACATTCGACAATCCGAGTGAGGCAGACGAGGAAGAACGGTGACTGGCAAGGCGACTACCAGTAGATTCGTCGCTCAACAGTGCGCTGCTTGAGGGCAGGAGCAGGCCTGGAGTAGGACACTGTGCGTTTCACGCGGGTGACGGTAGGGTACCTGGAGGGCGTTAGTGAACCAGTGGACACCACCGAATGGATGTTGAGAATTACCATGCTTGGTAAATTTCGTTTGCTTCAAGCTGAACTTCAAGGATTTGACGGCCCTGTATGAATGTTGGTTGCTGGTGTGATGAAAAAAAAATCTCAACGTACAAAGGAGTCGGTAAAAGCGCCGACAACAAGACCTTCCTTGCGACCATAGCGGTCATGGTTGACAGCGACGATGTCACCAGGCTAAAGTAAGTTGGACGTTCAAGACCTGTACAGCAGAGGAGGAAAATAAGACGACGAACAGTAATTTCGCCAGTGATGGGGAGGGATTTGTACTCCTCGATTCTCTCGTAGGTAGCCATCTGGGTTGAAGGCGGTGGAAAAAAGCGGCAAGGAAATAAAAAAGTGGAAATGGTGCGGGAAAAATGCAGGGAAGTTGGGTTTTTATAGATTAGATTCCCGCAATTGCGCTGGGTGTCCGCAAAAGGCGAGGCAAGGCACGAGGCGCGTATTGTCGTTGAAATCGTCCGCCGTTGTTGTCTCCCTGCCGAGCAACGACCGACCTACGTAAGTTCTCCCGTCCGTTCTCATTGTTCTACCAATGTAACCCAGCTCGACATAGAGCTCGACTGTTTGTACACCTGGTGCAGCGACATTCGCAATGGAAGCGGGTCCTGATTACGTTGAATCCTGTAACACGAGCCTGCCTCGCGGCACACGATTAAAATAGGAATATTCGGTTACTTCAAGTTGTCTCAAGGGGTCTGTAGCAGACGTGAGATCACAACTTGATGGCAGTTACATATAGCCGTAGGATCTGTCTCAGGTGAGTGCTGAGATGAATATAGTGTAATAAATTGTCAACCAGCCTTGGTGAACCACTTGCTCAACGCTCGCAGCCACTGCAGAATGAAATCCCAAAGGCTGAGAAACTTGCCCACCCTTCGCGGACCATCTACCGAGGACCATTTCGGCTCGGAACGTAGGGGAGTCTGACTTCTTTCATGTACCCCACGAAGGATTTCCTCCCTACAGTCGTGATAGGCCCTCGCGAGCTCGGTGTCCCGGGTATAATATGGTCGCCGGACCGCATACGGTGCCATTGCATTGTATTTACGGACAAGTGAGTTTAGTTCGGCGATCGCAGTATCGTGGTAGGAGCGTTCTCGTTCCTCCCATTCCCAATCACGCAGAGACGTAACCGTGTTCAACGATAGCGATGGGAAGAGAGGAGCAGGTTGAGTTATGGTCAACGTCCGAATTGCGCGCCTAGTCCACGACTGTCTCAGGGTTTCACGAAAGGCGTTCACTGCAGCTTCCAACTCTATGGCGTAACGTTTAGCTTGCAAGCAATTGAGGCGAGATCATGCGCAGCTAACCCATTTGAACGTCGACCCACGGAGGAGCAGCACCATTGCGCTGCACTATTCGATTCATGAGGAACTCCTCCCTCGCAATAAATGGATTACGTTCCTCGCTCAGCCGTGCGATTGGCTTCCCCCTGCCCTTCACCTTGTCGAACTGGCCGGAAAGCCGTGCTTTCTGCATCGATCACGGAATGAGTCAATGTTAAGTGTACAGGACGCTTTCGTACCTCTATACGATCTTCGACGAGGCTCTGCCATCCTTTCAGACTGACAGGATTTACTCGAGAGGAAGTCCGTCCATTGCCGATACCTCGATCTCTCAGGCCAAGTCGATAGTCCAAGGTCGACTCACGTGCATGCGACAACCGGCGAGCTTGTTGTTTGCGCTTCGCCAGAGCTCTTTCAGTTCGTCTTGTGCGTTCGTAGCTATCGTCGGATCCAGCGGATGAGCGAGCAGAGGATGGTGTAAAATTCCCCAATTTTACTGACGCAGTCGTATGCGAAGGCGCTTTAAAGATCGTATGCCAAGGTCTGTGGCCCTCGATGCTAGGAAGCAACAGCGTGTCCGCGATTTCTTGCCATCGGCGTGCAGGAGCAGGAACAGCTGTCTGCACAAAGACAGTGGACCCCTGGACCTGCGGGGGCGATTCCTTCAGCTTTTGGTCTGCGGTTCGGATGGGCCCAAACCGAAGGGGTTTGTACTTGTCGACCAGCATCCGCAAGACCACATCTTGCATCGATTCTTCACCCGTCCAGTTCCGGTATTGACTCTCCAGTTGCGTCAATTCGCTGGCACTGCCTTCTTTGGAGGAGGCTTCATTGCTTTCTCTACCATCTTCTCGAGCAGGATCCACAAAAAGCCTTTCGTTGGCGCTCTGGTTTATGGGTCCAAGGACGGTAGCGCAACGGTGAATGGAACGGATGACAGGATGCTGGGGAGAACATAGTTGTGAGTCGAGATGATTCGTCGCTGCTTGACAAGAGGGATATGGTTGTCATGTAGTCGGAAAGATAGCTGCCACGGATAAGCCAAATGCACCCAATCGGTTGAAGATCCAAACACACAAATGGTAGTACATACAAGTTGTACACTACGCTTGGTTCACAATTGCAAGTATATCCCTCTTCTAGGTGACCCACTCCGCTTTTTTCCACTCAAACAATGTTAGATGGGTACTGGAACTCCTCCAGCCCAATAAACTTCTCCTTGATGCTTCTGGCAGATACAAAGCGATAGAAGATGCTAACGCTTCCTGCTTTATCGTTTGTCCCGCTTGCGCGTGCACCGCCGAAAGGTTGCTGTCCAACAACAGCACCTGTGCACTTCTCGTTGTAGTATACATTACCAGCCGCATTGCGCAACTTGTTCGTGGCGGCGAGGAGCGCCTTTCGGTCAGCAGCAAAGCTACAACCAAATTGAGCATCCAATTCTCGAATGCATCGAGGTTGACCTACATAGAGCCAGTAAGAGCATAGGCAGACGTGTTATCAATCAGTCCGAGGGTCTTCTCGAAGTCCGCATCATCGTATACGTAGACCTGTATGACGGTATTCTTCCAGCGAGTCCTACTAAGCTCGAATCAGATAATTACCGTAACTACCGGACCAAAGATCTCCTCAGTCATAGTTACTGAGTGAGGGTCCTTTGTCAAGATGACAGTTGGCTGAATGAAGAAGCCCCTGGAATCGTCCCCTGGTGGTGTAATAATAGTCGATGCTTAGCCCCCAAAGATATGTACCGACTTACCCTTTCCTCCGATGAGAATTTCACCGCCAGCAGCCTTTGCCTTCTCAATATAGCTTAGGATCCTGTCGTAGGCTGGCCGGCCACTGAAACAAATCATCTATAGGTGCAGACCGCATGTGAGAGAAATGAAACGTTACATGACGGGACCCATGAAGTGAGCGAAGTCTTCGACAGCCCCAACTTTGATCTTCGCAATCTCAGCCAAGAACTGGTCTTTAAATCCACCGTTCCAGGCCGAAGAAGAAACATACAACCTAGAAAGCGCAGAGCACTTTTGTCCTGCAATGCAGTCAAGTCTTTTGGCCTGAAGCAAAGATGAACATATGGTTTACCTTGGTATTCGAAGCCTCCCCTGAGACTCTGGAGCACCGCATTACGGATTTCTGCGGACTTGTGAATGATATGGAAGTTCTTTCCACCAGTTTCACCGACAATCCTAGGGTAGCTTCTGTATTTATCGAGGTTCGCAGCAATATCCTTCCAGAGCTTTTTGAATACAAAGGTGCTTCCGGTGAAATGCAACGCCGCAAAATTAGGGTGTCCGATGGCTTGCGCCACGACTTCGGGTGGTGGCCCAGGCACAAATTGGATGACACCAGGAGGGACACCAGCCTCCGCGAGAATTCGGTAAATGAGGTAATTTGAATAGGTGGCTGCAGGAGAGGGCTTCCAAACTACAACATTCCCGACCAACGCGGGAGCTAGGTAAAACCAAGTTCAAATTAGGACCACTGTGTATGCCAAATAAAAAACCACACCTCCGGGAAGGTTTCCCCCGATGGCAGTAAAGTTAAACGGAGAGACGGCTAGCACGAAACCTTCAAGCGCTCGATACTCGACACGACTATGAGCAGCATCAGACGAGGACCGGGTGATACATACCAGACCGACTCACTTCCAAGATCCCTGTGCATTTTTGGGTGGCTGTTGAGCATAGAGCTCTTCCACATACTTCACACCGAAACGGAAGAAATCGGATAGCTATCGTACAAAATCAGAGGCAGACAGCTATCGTGAATCATGATGGCGGCCCGAAAGCTGACGCACCTCGGCGGCAGCATCAATCTCAGCCTGCCAAGTGTTCTTGCCTTGACCGAGCATGGTTGCTGCCACGAGCTTGTAGCGATACTTACCACTGACAAGCTCCGCCGCGCGGAGAAAGATGGCAGCCCTATCATTCCATGGCAAGGCTTCCCATTCTGCCTTTGCGGCGAGCGCTCCATCGATCGCGCTCGCGACGGTGGCCTCATCTGCCTCGTGATAGGTACACAGGTGTCTAGCATGATCTGATGGTATGACCTGCTTCGCTAGTCTTCCAGTTCTGATCTGAATCGCCAAATGTATTCAGCTAGGGGCTGTGGTCCGGTACCTGTGCCAAACCTCTTTGCCGTTGACAATGCAGGGTACCTCGAAAGGTAGCTCCTGTTCCATCTGATTCAAGGTTGCCTCCAAGCGTCCTCGTTCCGGCGAGCCCACAGCATAACTCCTCTGTCGTCTTCTGGGTGATCGAGCAAGTCTGAACGACGCTCATTTGCTTACCATCGGTTCATTGTCGACAACTGGCACTTTGAACGTGGCAAGCTGTGGTGTGGTCATGGTTTCTGGATGTTCGCAAAGGTGCTCTTCCACGTCGAGCTTATGTGTAGAGATCGATATCACTGGAACGGATCTTGCATGAGAACAGCGTTTGTGACTATCCGAAGCTCGGCGGGGGGCGCTGACTAAGCGTGTGTTCGGGGACACGGCAGCTATACCACACAGTGTGCGCTCGCCGTCGGCGGTGACGTTCGGGGGGTTTTCGATACGAGCGAAGTGGTCAGATGATGTGTAGTGTATTCTACGTAAGACTTTGCATAGCGCGAGGAGCAACGATAGTCACACTCCAGCGCCCAACGTGACAAATTTTAATCTCCTCTTCGGCACCTCGCCAAGTTTAGCCCATGCCGCTGGTCATTTGAGATCGGAGTTGGACATTCGAAGCCCCGAGCCCTCTCGGATGTGTGTGACCCGATGTGACAAACATTTGCGTTGCTAATGGGGTCCAGAATAACCCACTGAGTCTGAATCTGTATTAGAGCTAAATCGTGCAGCTATCTGTTTAAGTGTTAGAAAGTATATACTGGTTTGATTTATTGCACCTCTAGGGCCCATATGATAGTACAATCAATAGCAGTACATATGCAATGGGACGGCACCATGTAGCAAAAAACAAAAGGTATTATGCTACATACAATGTCAGCGCCAAAATAGTGTGTTCGTTGTGATACCATGGTGTAGTGTTACGAGCGAGGTGTTTGGAGTCGGACGGAAGGTCGTACCGGGGATAAAAGAACGCGGCCGGGTCAAGGAGTGCAAGATCATGGAATGGGATGCGGAAAATGAAGCTCATATTGTAGAAGAAAGGTCGTCAATCTGCTTCTTCAGATTCACAAAGAACGCGTGTGCGTCAAGAATGCTCCCAGCGCACCGAATGCACCCCGACTCCTGTGCGACTCGTGCTAGAAATGGCAAGCTGAAGATGACGTCGGTCGTTGGCCGTACAGAGAGTTCCTCCTTCGCCAACTTCTCGAACTCTTTCCACCACTTTGGCGGAACGAAAGCGCCGTAATATGGCCCTGAGCATTGCATGCATTTGACATCCTGTGGTATCTTCAAAAGGGCTCGCGCAGCTTCCGCACGTGTCCTATGGAGCACCAGAAGTCGATGATAGGCATGAGCAGAGATGTATTTGAGATCATCGGACAGAGGACAGTCGAGGATGTTGCAAGAGAGCGTGTGCCGCGAAGCAATCTGTGCTTCATATTCGAAGTCAAACCGACTGGCAATGGCGTACACACGAGTGGGACTTGCGTCGAGGAAGCGGGGTGACAGGAGTTCTTTGCGTAGGGCAGCTATAGGACCCAAGAAGTCGTACTTGACGGACGTGGTGAGGAGAGCGGTAAGCTCGTCCAATGACGTGATAACGGGGTCTGGTTCCGGGTAGATAAACTGAAGCAAAGCGCCAATAACGGAACTATGCTCCGACACAGGAATCACTGGACGACGTTCCTTGCTGTCTGGAGGAGGTTGAGGAAGAGCAAACATATGTTCAAAGAAAGGAGAGGCAGTGGCCAAGATGCAGCGATGGACACAAAACTTGACGCCGTCCGAAGACTCAAGAAAGACGTCGGCGTCCTCTGAGTACGAGTCGCGGTCAAAGACTGTCATAGTAAGGGTGTGGTTGAAAGTCAAGTCGCAGCAATTTGGCGCAGCTGCTGTGCTAAACAGTGAAATTATAGGTTCCACACGAGTCAAGCTGAAGCGCAGCGCGGCAGCAAATATGGAGATGGGCCTGAGAATGAGACGGGGTGGTCCGAATTCCAAGATAGGGATGAAGTGTTGCATTGTTCTACAAACTGGCTCAAACAGACAAGCAAGCTGGATTAGGAATTGTGACGTGCCCGGCGGTCCGGTGATTGCCGCCGATCCCGATGCTGATGCGGCACTGGGGACCGGGAGCGCCGCCGGCGCTCTGAGGATCGGTCTCGATGCCTACTGCGGTCTCGCTTTCGGCGGTGCGATGGGACCTCGGCCTCAAACACCATTCCGTAGTCACCAGGTCCGTTTTCTCTCGGGCTCCCTCGATATCTGCGAGTCTCCTCTAAATCACCTCGACCCGCGAAGCTCCTCTTTTCTCTCCAGCGTGGTCCCAATTTGGGGTTGTTGGACCACGAGGTGTTCAGTCGAGCTACGGACTGGGAGCTGAGCAGGACGCAATTAGTAAAGGTAGTCAATGTGCTAAGCACGCTTACAAGTCAACCCATATGCGACGATCATCAACCAAGACATTCTGCATTTTGAAGTAAGCCTGCAGCGCATGTAAGGCTGTGTGACTTTGGCACCAGTGGCGGAATGAAACCCAAACCTGCTCAGCATCCTCTCGTTTGTCAAATTCTATAAATGCATATTGCAACGAATCTCCAGTCCTTTTGTCGCGAATTACCTGGCAACTCATAATAGTCCCGAACCGCGAAAAAATAAGCTCGAGGTCCTCGTCTCGGGTGACTGGGTTCAGCTTGCATACAAACAAGACGTTTTCGGGAGGGCGAACGTTCGCGAATGGCAAGTCGCCAACCATTTCGAGGGTCAGCGCAGATGCCACCGCAGCCTTTCTCCGGCGTTCACGCTCCTCCTCCTCCTCAGGTAAAGTAGCAAGAGCATCTTCATCTTCAGCAATCCTTGTGGAGCTATCCGGTGGTCGAGTAGGCGAAGAGGGTGGCTTGATGAGACCTGCCGGGTCCGGAAAAGGATCATCTACGGATCCGGGCATTAGTATAGGATGATGCATGCCCTCTATTCTCATACCAAGGATGACAACATGACGAATCCGAACGTCCTTGAAAGGACGTCCATCTTGATCAGTAAAAACGTCATTGACCCTATCCAGGGTTTCCAATCCTTCAACTACGTGGCCAAAAACAGCGTGCTTGCCATCGAGATACTCGATATTGTCAGCGAGCGTTATGTAGAATTGACTGCCACAACCGCCTTTATCGCCGTCAATAGAAGGAGCTACAGCCATTGAGACAGTCCCTTTATGTGTATGCTTGAGTTTCGGTACGATTTCCGGCACAAAATAGCGCGGTACTGATTTGTCGTCTCCTTGAGAGGCTATATATGACCAGACTGACTCCCCACCCGTTCCAGTGGCGGTCGGGTCCCCAGTTTGAGCAAGGAAGTCCTTCGACACTAAGACCATACATTTTCAACAGGTCGTGAAACCTATTATGAGGGGACACACCGTTGAAAAATGCATTCAGGTTGTAATAGTATAGTTTGCAGAGTTTGAGGAAGTTCTCAGAGCTCTTCGGGCATAATTCAACCTCCAAATCAACAACGATGTCCCCAAGGGATGTCTCGAACAAAACAGACATGGTGGGGGGTGTCGTACGCGACGATCCAAACAACTGTAGTGCAGGAGCGATTCAATGGAGTTTAAATATTTGAATATTTGGCAAGTTACTCTTGCCTCGCTGTTTACGACAGTACAGCCACTAGGATACACCGCGGCAGAGTACAGTACTTACTAGAATCCAGTAATACATGGGCACCGTTCTCCATGGATATACAAATGTTAACCTTTCGCTCGCGTGCATGTACTCCAAACTACGTCCTCCTCCATCACCTACGTCCACCGTTACTTCCCACAAACGTCGTTTCCAGATCAACCTCCGGCGGCCCGTTTCCCATGCTGCACTTGACTGGCCCCTCGCGCTCTTTCCGCAGCATCGATTTGATGAGGTATATAAGCCATCGCACTGATTTACTGATTCTTCGCGTTAAGTGTACTGAGGCGCACAAGCAGAAGTGACGTACATGAGGGAGATGGGACCAGATGGGCATATCTTAATCAAGTGGTATGCCTTGTGTTACTTCGATAGAGAACTTTACCCTGAAGATGTGACATCTGGCTTTGATTCAGTACACTTAAGACGGAGTGTAGCGATTCCTACACCCTACACTAGGTTTTCGGACCCGAACATTCCGGAGAGAGCACCCCTCAGAGAATCCATTGAGGCCAGGGTGCTTGTTTTCCGAGACAAGTAAGTCGAATAGTGAGTGTGGACGTTGGAGAAGGAGAGTCCCACTACCTTTAGAAGATGCGGCGGAAAGGGCTGCTACAGAACCGTAAGGTTTCTGTTTCTTCAATCGTCATTATCACAATGAGGCCGCCTGGCGAAATGGCATCGCGTCTGACTACGAATCAGGAGATTGCAGGTTCGAGCCCTGCGGTGGTCAAATGGCTTTTTCGTGTCATTCCATATTGCTTTCTATTCACAAAGCAGCACCCTCATTTTTTGGTTGGGAGTCAATGGCTCTACGGCTATGATGTTCGATGCTAAATTGGAGATGGTGGTTAATGCCGTATCATATAGGGTGGCTCGTAATATTGATGAATTGATTCGACGATAGACATGCTTACAGTCATCGACAATCTATTCGAATGATAATAAGGTCACATAATAAAAATGTTCATGGCCAGCATGGGGGTCGAACCCAGGACCTTCGCGTACATTGGACTTCACTCCTGAATGTATTAGCACGACGCTCTAACCAACTGAGCTAGCCGGCCCTTGTAATGTCGTGTAGCCAATGATACCTATTAGGTATCTAATCTGTCCCCCAGTGATCACCAGTAAAATCACACCCCTCGTTCCCTGTTTCCGCGGAAGTGCAATGAACCGGAATCTCACTTGCGCCTGCAAGGCTAACCGTATTTTGAGACGTCAAAATACCGAGTACAAAAAAAGGGTAATTAGAAAGATGTGAGTAGTGTACATCATGTCGGAATGTCCATCTCTTCACCTCGCAGAATGGGAATGGGTGAAGGCATGAAACAACCCATGCATAGGATTCAACCCCCCAGTCAATAGCATATCATAGGTCCCCGCGAGGTCACATGAACCCTGCCCCTCCTCTTCACTGCTCCTGCTTTTGATTCTGTGTCGCTGGCTTGCCAAACGTGAACGCGCTCGACGAGGCCGAGCCCCCAGTCCCAGCAAACCCAAATGCGTTGGGCGTAGTATTTGTGGGCTTTCCAAATACTGATTGGCTCGAATCACCACTTGGAACGAAGGCGGACGGTTGCCCAAAAATTGAGCCTGATGGAACTCCGAAAGCGAAGGAGGTTGCAGGCTTTGACTGCGTGCTTGTAGAAATGGATATATTGGTGGCTGCATCGTCCTTCCCGAACGTGAGAGCTGACACCGGGGAAGATGCACCGAATGTGGTACTTCCAGGGATGGAGGCAGATTTAGAAGCGTTTGAGGTATTAGAGGGCAGTGAACCGTCAGAGGGGGTAGTGAACAGTGCAGTTGACTTTGAGCTTTCCGCAGTAGGGCCAGACATAGATTTGTTTTCTGTAGTACCACTGAATCCAAATGTTGACTTTGATCCTTCTACAGCGCCACCGAACACCGAAGCAAGCTTGGATGTCTCTGCAGAGCCACCAAACGCAAATGTTGGTTTCGAGCCTTCAGCTGAGCCACCAAAGACAGAGGGAGGCTTAGAACTTTCAGCAGGGGCACTGAATGTAAATGTTGGTTTGCCTTCCGTGGAGCTGCCAGCAAACATAGACACAGGTTTGGGTCCTCCTGCAGCACCTCCAAACAAAGATGCGGGCTTGGATCCCTCAACGGACTTAGAACCAGAGCTGGTCCCAGCAAACGAGAACATTGGCGCGTTGCCAGAGGCAGGAGCCCCCGCAGGTGTAGAGGAAAATGTGTTAAAGGCTGTGGTATTTGCGGATGCCAGCGTAAGTTTAGGTGGCGTAGATATCAAGGGATCACTGCCCGCGGCGACTGATTTTCCAAAAAGATTCGTCGTTGAAGCCGAAAGTGAGTTAAATGTTGAGCTTCCGAGGGTGGATGTTCCAAACGGCGAAGGCTTGGCAGGCTCGTTCAAACCAGCTGTGGCGCCAAAGACCGATACCGGCACAGCTGATCGCTTCGATTCATCAGCAGCTGGAAGTATGGACGCGGAAGCACCATCCGTTGCATCTGGTGTCTGACCGAATTTGAAAGCCGTTTTGAGCTGGGATGCGGTGCCTGACGCCAAATTAAAGCCAGGTGTGGATGTGGATGTCGTAGACGGTTGTCCGAATGAAAACTTAGGTGCTGATAGTGTAGACAATGTTGGGTGGATGGCAGTGGATGAAGGTAAAGATGCACCCGAAAACGAGAAAAGGGGGGTTGTTGGCTTCGAACTTTCGGACGTGGTGGCGGCGGAGGCCGAGACGGGAGGACGGGCTGGAGCCTCCGCCTTAGCAGCCGCCGGGGTGGGACTAATAATCGCAGGTGGAGGGGAAGAACTTGAGATAGCACCAAAAGCTAGCACTTGAGATTTGGTTGTAGGGGGAGGAACCACAGCGGGGGATGGGGTAGAGGAAGAGGTGTCTGGCTTTGCAAAAGAGAACGTGGCTGGTTTAGAGGCACTTTCAGTCGAGGGAGGTTGGGGTTGGGTCGTTGCACCTAGAGTGGATGGCGAAGGAGTGGATGAGGATGGGATGCCTGTACCAGTCTCTTTCCCGAAGAAATTTGGCATCGCGGATGACGAAGCAATTGTAGAGGTGGATGATGGTACTTGTTCTGGTTTCGCGAACGAAAACGGAGAAAGAGAGATCGTAGAGGAGATTGTAGTAGGGGCAATCGGAGCACTAGTGCTGAGTGTGGATGGTATGGCAGGGCCAATAGAGGCTGGAGGCAACGAGAAACCAGGAGTAGTAGTGGAGGCAGTAGCAGGGCGCTTAATGGAATCACTGGTACTGGGAGGGGCCGCAAGGAAGACGGTCGAAGTGTTCGACTTGCTTGACGGGGTACTATCATCTGACTTCCCCTCTGCAGCTACAGCGGGCACAGGGGTAAGTGTGATTGTAGGAACAGAGAACGACTTAGTGCCAAGTTCAGGGGCGGTTACGCTCGTTGGCATTTCGGCTGATTTCTGGAGTGGTCCCTGAGCCCTCTTTTGCTCCTCGAGTTTCGCTCGTATTCTGGTCATTGCCTCTGCCTCTCGATCCTGCTTTTCCCATTTCGAGAAGCCGCGGAAACCAGGACGTGTTGGGCTATCAGCAACACTCGAGAGTATAGGAGAAAGAATAGTACTGGATGAGGCCACACGACGACTGGGGATCGGCTGCAATTGCCATTGCTCAAAGGGGTTGATGCGTGTCGAAGCGCCAACGGGCATGAATTGACGGAAGGGACGACGGGCGGGACTGGCTTTGACTGAGTCCCACAAGAGATTTTTGCCGTTCTTCGTAGGAGTATCGAGAACATCGGGAGTTTTGGACCCACTCGACTCCCTTGGTGCTTCTTGCCTAGCCAGCTCCTGTCTCCCCTCTGCTTGTTTGTACTGCTCTTCTGTCATCCACGTCTCCACATAGATCTCTAGCGCAGCTGATCGGTCTGGGTGTTGGGAATCCTGGGGCTGAATGACTGGTGTGTAAAGGAGGCGTGAAACTCCAATCTGAAAAAACTTACCATATGGTATTTATTCCTAGCTTTCTTAACCAAAATGAGGCGCAGCCGCTCGCCCTTGTCGCCGACCTTGTATTGAACACCATCGGCCTCCCACTCGTCACCAACCCTGCGGCCACCGCAGAGGGGATCCTTAGATACACGAGAATCCTCCACCGATGTCTCGCTGACCTGGTCAGACGCGGTTTTCTTGCCCCTTTTCTTTTTGAAGCTACGCAAGACACCTCTCCTTGAAGTTTCGGAGCCACCTCCCTCGCCTTCACTCTCAGGCGATTCAGCTCCGCGGTCCCGTTTCTGCCCTTGTGCAGGTATTTCTGCCCTCCTTAAAATCGTGCGACGCTTCCGATAATGCGATGCCCTTCCATTCCGAATATCTTCTTCGTCATCACCTCCAAAGGAGGACCCTGCCTCCGCCCGATCACGTTTCTTGCCACGCGCCACAGCCTTGAGTTCTGTCACTTCATCTTCGTCAACGTCTTCCATTATTTCATCAACGGGCTCGTGGTCTTCATCGCCAAGGTCACTGACGCGTTTGGAGCTCTCTTGACCATTCATATGTACATAATCAACCTCAGGTTGTCGGTCCAGAGCTTCCTTGGACGCTCGTCGGGCTGGTATGCCAGAGTACTGAGCGTACCAGTTTGCTTGTTCATATCCGTCATTGAGTTCGTGGCCATCTATGCGGGACTTTTTTATGGTCTCGTGTTCGACGTCGCTTTCGCCCTCGAAAGAGCGTTTTCTTGACTCTTCGTGATCATCGATATTTATGACGAGATCTTTTCTGCTGGCACGACGACCATGAGGCCGTTCACCAGGCAGTGTTTCTGGGACAGCCACCCGATGACGTGGATTGGGATTGTAGCGATCAGCGAAATCGAGAGGATGAACCTCCGGGCGCTTGTCGTACAGAGAGGCGTGCTTTCCGGAGAGTTGATAATCATGAAGTTGCACAGCTACACGCGATGCAAGCGCGATACGTGATGAAGCAATGAGATGAACCACGTTCATCCTAAGACGTCTTGATTGACTCACTGGTTTCGGGAACCCGTCTCCTCAGGCCACGCGCGTCTTTTTGTGCATTGGTTCGCTGATCAACAGCCGGTGAATTATGGTCCGACACATAATTGGTCGTCTTCTTTCGGTCTTGGGCCTCGCGTTCAAGGTGCGCACGCTTGGCTGCGGCATATGCTACAGCAAACGGACGACAGTCTGAGTCGGGGATTCCGTGCTTTCTACGCATCGCTCTGGAAAAAAAAATTGTCAAAAAAGTGTAAATGCATCGGGATGGGAGATATACTTTCTGTACCTCAACTCGCGATGTTTCTTGAGATGTTCGAGACCGCGTGCACACGCGATCCATACCAACAAACTGACTCCCAGGAATGTAAACGACTTTAAAACGAAGCGATATTGAGAGAATGTGGCGAATAAGCCAGATTCCGGTCTTTGCAATATGGGTCCGCCAAGGATGTCGGCGTGCTCGTCATGCAAAGCCATCTTGGGTGGAGTAGCCGGTTTGGCTGGAGCTTGGATGCGGGTAAGAGAGAGAGTACTGCTTATGGCAGACCCTGTCGGCACGGCCCGCGACGGGAAGTGAAAATATTCAATCGGAGCTCTGTACATAAGCATGAGACCTTGCAAGTTCAAATTTTTGTTTTCTGCCTTTGTCAATGCCTCTGTAGCGTGATAGTGACGAGAGCTGTTGCAGTTGCAGTTGCCATCATGCTGTGGATGCGAGGACGCGTCTTTGCAGTTTAAACGTCACCTCCACTCGCCTTTGCCTAGGGACACAGCTCACAATGCTTTCGTTTCTTACCGGTGACGTGGCAGATGGAAATTGCATGGTCCACGCTCGAATGTTTATCTGTACAATCAGCGGTCTTTCCAGGATGCATGAGCATTCGAGTACTAAACCAAGCAGACAATATTGTATATACTACGAAGCAGCTAATATACACGTTCCGGTCGTAATTGCTAGATCACCCAAAATCCCCCGACTTGTGTGGGAACCTGGTACGGTTTGTTTACGACCATCGTCAAACACTCGCCGAAGAGTTTGCATTCCCATCTCATCTTCTCTGTCTTCCTCACTTGCCCCCACCTCACTAACACCGTCACAAGCATGTCCAAGGTCGTCTCGTACTCTGAGCTCCAGGCAAACAACACCAAGCAAAATCTCTGGGTCGCCATCCACGGCAAGGGTGCGTAGGCGTGTACGGTCATCCAGACCGAAATTTGATACCTTGATCAAACACAGTGTACAATGTAACCAAGTTCATCGACGAGGTATCCCTCTCTTGCATAAACGACGTGTATTCGTGGTGCTTACAAGTTTGACGCTAGCACCCCGGTGGTGACGAGGTAATTATTAGTGAGGGAGGCGCGTATTCCAAGCTTTTGCCAGATACGTACTTGAACACTACCATTGCAGGCAAAGACGCAACAGAGGCTTTCGAGGATGTTGGTCACTCTGACGAGGCTCGTGGGCTCTTGCCTGACCTCTTAGTGGGCGAGCTTGAACAAGGCAGCGTGAGTACCGAGTGGTATCATAACCCAGAGTTCAGAGCTAAACTTTGAGATATCCTCAGGCGCCATCCAAGGCGAAAAAAGCTTCGTCAAACCCAGTTGTCCACAGTGCTGTCGAGAAGGGCTCAAAGTGAGTTGTCATGTTCTCTTTAATTCAAGCATCTGTTCAACAGTCATTTTTTAGCTTGATGTATTTCATCCCTCTCACTCTGCTGGGTGCTTACTTTGCTTGGCGTTTTTATGCATGAGGTGGACGTTACTATCCTTTAACGCGGGCATTGACTTGGCATCGCCTATCTCATGTTTGAGTGCTTGAGCCACCAGTACCTGTGTCCTTAACTATGCTAGATATACATTTTCTTCCAAACCTCAGAACTTGATTGACGTGTGCACAAACGGTACGGGTCCGAACTTTACGTACATCTGTGAGAGGAATAAGGAATTTCATGCATCATGTGGAAACGAACAAATGGTGATACAAAACACGGATACAAGAGCATTCAGTTGACCTGGCTTGGAAGCTTGCTACATGCTTGGAATCTTCTGCGGGTCCTTTTCGAGTCGCTCATCCTCGAGCTGCAGAGAATTGTTCATTGTCAAACAACATTGACGTAACCATTATTGACCAACGAACCGCATACTGCCAATAACGGTCTCCATGCTACACGAATCCGTCGGGTAAGTGATATCCTGTTTCAACCAGCTGAGCGAGTCTCACCCTTCTCATCTCCATCGCTTTGGCGCGTTGGGCGTGAGTAAGTGCGGCCGCAGCAATTACGACACCGATAGTGAGTCCTTGGGCCCACAGGCGAACTTGCACAACCTAGTAGCCCCGAACAAGGACGCATTGAATGACCATAATATTATCACACATATCGTTGTCTGCCTTTACCTTCTGCGGCGTCGTTAACAAACTGCAACCCATATAGAAACCGTGCCCATCCATTAGTACCCGATAGCTTGCCAAGTCCAATTGAGGCACATACGGTTCACGCATGATAACGCTTCCGGCGACTGCCATGGTTGTCGCCCAGCTCCCCATGATAACACTCAATTGGTGCTTCGCTGCCCACTCCGCTACCTTGTCCTTTCGGGTCAAAGCAGCCCATCTCTCACGTTCTTCATGTTCGCGCTTCTCGAGAAGACTCTTTCCGAGTTCAGTCCTATGGTCACAAGTTACCTCGAACCCGTCATCACTAGGACGCGATTTAGGCGCACCAATGCCGACGGTCAAACTCCAGAATTCTATTCTCCGCCTGGATGGTGACAAGGGGTGCAACGGTGATGACACCACCAAGCAACTTGAGTGGGAAGGGGAGAGAGCGATAGTAGCTCGATCGCCTGTTTAGGAGGTAGAAAGTAGGGAGGGCGATTCCGGACCCTATGAGCCCTCCTTCGAGTGCTCCGCGGATGGTTACTGCACGGTGCTGCCTCTCGTCGTCGGATAGGCTAACCTACGAAGGACTGTGAGGATGGATCCGAGATTATGAGGGGACAGTAGCAGTAGACACCTTGATGGCTGGGGATTCAATATTCATTGCTTGAGTGGACTTGCGATCGGAGGCAGCCTCACTGTGCTCATAACTAAACTACATCTTACATAAATCGTGTACCTGGTGACATTGCGTCGACTCCTAATTCGATATGGCACTCCGAAAAAGACATTCTCATACACAGACGTTGAACCAAACCCATCACTCCTCTCAGAAATGATTCACTGTGAAAGTCCATTCCCCTTCCTTCGCGTCAAAGCTTTCGAAATGAGTCTCCTTCATCGACTTGAGCCGCTTTAGATGTTTGACCGCCGTAGGTACCTGCTCATTCTTAATGGGTTCTCTCGTCGCCTTATCTGTAGCCCAGCACCGCATCAGTATAATCCTGGCTTTGACATTCAGGCCTGTCCCAGGTGCCGGTTTGTCTGCCTCATCGCCGTCGGGATACACGCTACACTCCTTGTCGTCAAATCGCACGAGTTCTCCCAGAAGCGCACCAAGTTTAGGAAGGCCAGTGAGGTCGACCGGTTCGAGGAAGTGAATCTCTCCGTATCCAACTCGACCCACAATCAAATCCTTGAATGATGACAGCTCTTCATAGCCGTACGTCTTCAGTTTGGCCAGGTCGGGTTTCACCCAATAATCGCCATGTTGGAGAGGTGGAGAGGTCGAAGTAACTTCGGTACCATTCGCGGCCATGCTCGGTTGCCCAAGAGTGAGCGAACTGTGAGCCGCGAATCGACCTGTCACGTTGCGGGGCAGCGGCTGAGTAGGCTGCCCTGGTTTTTCTGGGGAATGAGTAGTAGCCTCTTTCTCTCTTGCTACGTCCTTTTCCCTTGCGGCTTGGCTGAGTGCAGGGCTGAAAGTCACTTTTGCTGGGCTGCCGCGCAAGCCTGGTGACCCAGCTCTGCTGAACAAGTCCGAAGCTTCAACTTTCTTGTCCAGGACCAGCTTCTTTACGCTTTGCCTTCCTCCACTACCCAATGCGGGACTCGCACTGCGTCCTAAGATGTTCTCTGGAGCTTCTGCGCGACTTGGGTAAAGAGGGCCTGCTTTCCCATTGTTCAGAGACAGGTTCTGTCCAGGAACACCAAGCACAGAAGATGATGCTGGTGCCCCGAAGCCTCGAAGTTTCGAACTAGCCGGGGTATAGTTGATCGGTAGGCGCGGTACAGGTGAGCGGGCAGGGGCATCTACGAAGAACCCTGGTTTCTTCTTTTGTTGATCAATGGGAACAGCACGAGGACCAGGCGGAAGCATCGAGAAGATGGGTAAATTGCTTGATATAGGTTCCGCTATGGAGGCGGTGAGAGTGCCTGGTCCGCCTGGTGCGGCCGTTGACGAACCAAGAGTACTAGCACCGAATAATGAGGTACCCAGGCCACCCGTGGAAGGTGTGGTACTGATTGTGGGGGCAACGGGTTTTTGCTGGCCAAATAGCGAACCTCCGAAGGCGCCAGTACCAGTGCCTGTGGTCGGCTGGGCCATTGTTTGTTGACCTGGTGGCTGCCCGAACAAGGTGGGCTGAGTGCCCGTCCCAGTGTTTGTGCTTGGCTGCCCAAAGCTGCTACCACCGAAAAGACCCGTTCCAGTTGTTGGAGGTTTTGGCGCACCAAAGAGGCTCGTCTGTCCAGGCTGCTGCGTTTGGGTTGCCTGCGTACCGCCGAACAAACCGCCACTTGCCCCGTTACCAAACATTCCACCCGATGGTTGCGTGGTGTTGCTGAACACTGTCAAAAGAGCGTTAACTAAAAACACAACTAAAGTTATGTGACACTCACAACCACCCGTTTGTTGCGCAGACTGTTGCTGCTGTTGCTGTTGCTGCTGTGGTTGGCCAAAAAGACTGGCACCTGTACTCGGGGTTGTTCCAAAGACACCTGTTGCGGGTTGCGTTGGCTGAGCCTGTTGCTGACCGCCGAATAGGCCGGTACCAAAACCGGTGGTTGTTCCGGCTGATTGACTGGGCTGACCAAATATCGATGGCTTTGCAGCATTAGTTGCACCTGAAAGCTAACTAAGTGAACGGTCCGCTGATTCAAACGAACGGATCGTACCAAATGCGGTTGCAGTCGGTTGCGGTTGCTGTTGAGGCTGGCCGAAGATGTTTGTACCAGTGGCAGGCTGAGTTGCGGGTTGGCCAAAAGTATTTGTAGTGCCCGTACCGCCGAACGCACTTGCACCAGCTGCGGAGCAAGTCAGGTGGAGAGTTGGGCAATTGTGACCAGGCACTTACTTGGTTGACCGAAGGTGCTTGTAAATCCTGTAGCAGGCTTCGGTTGCCCAAATGCACTTGGACCACTGAATATACCAGTACTGGTACCTGTAGCCGGTTGTTGTTGGGGCTGACCAAAGGTACCAAATGCAGAGGTTTGTTGTTGTTGAGGCTGCGCAAACGCAGAGCCTGTGCCAAAGGCCGTGCCGGTACTTGTGCCGGCAGTAGGCTGTTGTTGCCCAAAGGATCCAAATGCCCCCGTAGCTGGTTGGGTCGTGTTGGCTGCAAATGAGCCGGTAGTAGCACCCCCGAATATCGAACCAGTCGTAGGCTGTTGGGTAGTGGTTGGTGCCCCAAAAAGACTGGCTGTTTGTGTGGCAGGAGTTCCAAATGATGTTTGGCCAAATGCACCAGCTGTCTTGCGATTTTGTTGATAGTCTTGTGAGCGTAATTCCTAATTCGCTACACTCAGCAACCGCGGGCCGAATGGAAGTAAAATATCGAATTGCGTTGACCTACCTCTAAAGATGTACCCCTATAAGCTGGAGTAGCTGTAATGGTTTGGTATTGGAGGATGGTGCTTGGGTTTGAAGGATCCTTTTCACTGAAGACGGAATAAGTTGGTGTAGACGTGCCTGTCGTCACAGGTGGTGGATTGGCATCTGTACTTGCTATTGGAAGGTATGAGCGGGAATAAAAGTCTCATAAATATGACACGACGTACATGCAGGAGTGGCACCAAAGGTCGTCGCGGGCTTTGGCTGCGCAAAAAGCGAACCACCAGCATTAAAAGCGCTCCCCGTACTTGGGGCGGTGGGTCCGAAAACATTAGTCCCCGATGTCCCAGCAGCAGCAGTTCCGCCGAATGCATTCGCACCCCCACCGAATGCAGAAGTACCTCCACCGAATGCACCAAATCCAGTGGCTGGTTTAGGAGCGCCGAAAGCAGAATTCCCGGTGGGGGCTGCGGAATTTTGACCAAATGCACCTAAAAGTCGGATGTTGTGTGAGTACTAGAATCGCACAAGATAAATGGAAAAGCAAACGAACCGAAGGCAGAAGTTCCAGTATTACTCGTTCCAAGGTTTCCAAACATTGGGTTCCCTGCTGGCTGCTGTTGCTGGCCGAATGCGTTGGTTGAACCAAAAGCTGTACTCGGTGGTTTAAAGGTGCGAAAAGAACAAGGTTGTAAATGACTTGTCTTACCCCCGCTTCCGAAAGCGCTTGGTTGGCCAAAAGCGGAACCTTGGGTCTGCTGAGGGTTCTGCTGAGGGTTAGCCCAGGAAGATTGCACTGTGTTCGATCCAAACATTGCGATGAAACAAGATACAATATGGGCCGCTCGTCGTCGCTGGCGTCCCCAAAGGTTGTGCGCGAGCGACTTGGGTGCGGAGTTTACATATTTCAGGTTCCGATCGCACGCGTATTTGGTATGTAGTTCCCGCGATCATTGTGCACCAAAAATTGGCCTCGCGCTGCGACAGCGAGCAAAGGTGGACGTCGCGATGCCAGGCAAGGCGGACGGCCAGAAACGAAAACCGACGTTTAACACGATCGAACGCGAGGAATCTTTCAAAAAGCCGCCAAAAAATTCATCCACGTACCCAATTCTCAACGAATTTGTCGCTCCCCATATTGAGTCTTTCAACGCTCTCTTTGACGACTCCGGGCTGCCCAAGGGCGATGGTGACGGGAAGGGGTTGTTATCAATCTGCCTTAGAGATATAGGGGAACGTGTCGTATTTGATGGGACCGGACAATTTGGCACGGAAAGCGGTCAGGCAGGGTGGGGTAATCGCCTGAGCAGTGAGTTTACTACGTCCAGTTAGAGACACGCTTCATGATATGCGATGTCTTCAGTTTGGATCGAAGAGGTATCAATCGCGCCTCCCAGAGTCCCAGATCGTGATACTTGGAGTACGGAACGGAGAGTTTACCCTTCAGAGGTGTTTGCGATCCCCTTGTGTCTCAGGTCGTTTTCTGACTTAGATTACCATGCCAGGCCCGTGAACGACTCACGTCCTATAGGGGTCGCATGCAGGCCAAGATATGCTGGACAATAAACGGGGATACACATCCAGATCAGTGTGTTATGCGAGATTGCGGCCTCGTCCCAATCATGGTCCGAGTGAGAGTCACATTCTTCATCCACGCGTATCAATTTTCTGACTTGTCTCAGTCGATTCGATGCAACTTGCGTGGTCTTCCATCTTCCGAGCTTGTTCGGCGACATGAAGAGCCGGAAGAATTTGGTGGTTATTTCATCATCAATGGGAACGAGAGGCTTATCCGATACCTTATTCTTCCCCGTCGCAACCATGTCATATCTCTCCTCCGCCCCTCCTTTACTAACCGTGGTCCATCTTATACCCAGTATGCCGTCCAAATCCGTTGCGCCAGACCTGACCAGTCAAGTGTCACCAATACCCTTCACTACCTCTCCAACGGGAGTGCTACGCTCCGCTTCAGCTGGCGAAAACAGGAATACGTCATCCCCATCATGTTGATTCTCAAAGCACTCATCGGTGCTTCCGACCGAGAGATATTTGAACACGTCACGATGCAAGATTATGAGAACACCTTCTTGACCGATCGCGTGGAGTTACTCTTGCGTAGCTTCAAAATGTACAGCCTATATACGGGGGATCAGTGTCTCGAATATTTGGGTGACAAATTCCGTGTTGTATTGGGCATGCCGGAGGACTGGAACAACCGAATACTCGGTGCGTGGTTGATCCGAAAGATGGTCTTGGTCCATCTTGAAGAGCCTCGTGATAAATTCCGGATGCTGGTGTGAGTTTCCTCATATTGATACCGATGACCGCTGACTTCAGGCTCAGCTACATGCTGCGCAAGCTGTACGCATTGGTGTCTGGGTCATGCTCTGCAGACAACCCAGATTCACCACAACACCAAGAGGTCCTCCTCCCGGGATACTTGTATGGCATGATCCTTAAAGAACGCCTCGAGGAAGTTCTCAATCAAGTTCGTAATCAAATTGCCACAGATGTCCGAAGAGCTGAACCTCCACCCGACTTCTTGGATAGTGGGTTGTCACTTTACACTCCATCGTTCGAAATTGACGGTTCGCGCAGAGCGGTACATTACAAAAGTTATTCAGAAGGTCAACTGGGACATTGGGTCAAGGATGTCCAATTTCCTTGCGACTGGAAACTTGATTTCTCCCTCGGGTCTCGACCTACAACAGGCTTCAGGTTTCACTATAGTCGCGGAAAAACTCAACTGGTCACGCTACATCAGCCATTTTAGATGCATACACCGTGGTGCATTCTTTGCAGAACTCAAAACAACTGCTGTGCGAAAGCTTCTCCCAGAGGCATGGGGTGAGTATGTGCGTCTAAGTATGTCTGTACGCGACCAGATAATCATATTAACAGGCTTTCTTTGTCCCGTCCACACACCTGATGGTTCCCCATGTGGCCTCCTGAACCACCTCTCCCGAACTTGTCGCATCATCACTACCCCTCTCTGTGTCACTCACATTCCCGGGCTCCTCGCCGCTCACGGCATGACCCAACCTTTCTCGTCCTCCGTAGACGGTCGCAAAAATCTCTGTGTTCAACTCGATGGCCGCGTTATCGGCTGGGCTCGGTTGGGTATCGCAAAACAACTCGCAGAGAACTTGAGGATATGGAAAACAGAGGGGGCTCACAAGGTCCCACTCGACCTTGAAATTGGCTTTGTTCCAGAGTCGAAAGGTGGACAGTACCCCGGTTTGTTTCTGTTTTCTTCAAGGGCGCGAATGATGAGGCCTGTCAAGTTCCTGGTCAATGGAAAAGACGATCAAGTTGGACCTTTTGAGCAGGTGTATATGAATATTGCGGTGAAGCCGGATGAGATCGAGCCTGGTATCACAACACATGTGGAACACGCACCAACGAATTTCCTTTCGATCCTTGCGAATTTGACGCCATTTTCCGATTTTAACCAAGTGAGTTGAGTGCCTATCATCAACCCTCGCATTCACCAACAAGTGCCATAGAGTCCTCGTAACATCTATCAATGTCAGGTACGTGTTGTCCAAAAATTGTTGTACGGTGATTCCGATCGTTGGGGTTTAGATGGCTAAACAAACTATGGGGACACCATCTACCGCTTTCCAACACCGAACGGACAACAAACTTTACCGTCTCCAGACAGGTCAGACTCCCGTCGTCCGTCCCCATCTACACAACAGCTATGCCATGGACGCCTTCCCCAACGGTACCAACGCCGTCGTTGCAGTGATTTCCTATACAGGTTACGACATGGAAGACGCCATGATCCTCAACAAATCCGCTCACGAACGCGGCTTCGCCTATGGAACCGTCTACAAGTCACAGATTGTGGACCTCAAAGACATGCATAGTTCATCCAAGTCGAATTCCGCTGCTACGCTTCATTTTGGTCTCGGTCATGATATCAGGACGGAAGAAGGTGATCGACAGCACACGTGTATGCATTTTTTGGATAAGGATGGGTTGCCTTATGTAGGTACCAAGTTGGATGCGGGAGATCCGATTGCCGCGTACGTGGACGACACGACTGGTCGCACCAGGTTTGTGAAGTACAAGGGGGATGAGCAGGGCATCGTAGACCAAGTTCGGTTGCTCGGTACGCAGACCGTTCTATTCAATCTATACCTCTCTACACAGCACTGACGTCTATCATAGGTTCTGACACGGGCGACACAGAACTCCAAAAAGTACATGTCACTCTTCGCATCACGCGCTCGCCTGTGATTGGAGACAAGTTCTCCTCCCGTCACGGTCAAAAGGGTGTCTGTTCACAAAAATGGCCAGCGATTGATATGCCCTTCACAGAAAGTGGGCTGCAACCAGATGTGATCATCAACCCACACGCTTTCCCGAGTCGAATGACGATCGGAATGTTGGTCGAGAGTCTGGCTGGAAAAGCCGGTGCTATGCACGGCCTAGCTCAGGATGCAACACCATTCGAGTTCGAGCACATTTTTCCAATGTCCTGCCCAACTCCACACTGACCAGACTCAACGCAGGTTCTCGGAAGAAGACAGGGCGATCGATTACTTTGGCGAACAACTCCTCGCAGCAGGATACAACTATTATGGCAATGAACCCATGTATTCTGGCATCACCGGCGAGGAATTCGCGGCGGACATCTACATTGGCGTCGTGTATTACCAACGTCTCCGTCACATGGTTCTTGACAAGTTCCAAGTACGAACGACAGGCCCCGTCGATGCCCTCACGCGTCAGCCCGTCAAGGTACGTTTCGTGCGCTTTCATTGATCCGTTGGGGGCTTGCGACTGACAACGGACGTCGTGGGCTGAATAGGGTCGCAAACGTGCGGGTGGTATTCGTTTCGGAGAGATGGAACGTGATGCGCTGATCGCACACGGCACCTCGTTCCTCTTACAAGACCGTCTCATGAACTGCTCCGACTACTCTACTGCATGGGTGTGTCGGACATGTGGTAGCATCGTCTCGCTGGGCTACGACGATATCAGTCTAGGAGAGATATCGACGACTGACGCTATGAGAGCAGCAGGTCCCGGTGGCGAATATTGCAGAGTCTGCCGTGCTGCTGCCGAGGAAGAGGGCGAGCGGGCGCGAAGAGCATTGGCTACCGGCCAAAATCCAGACAGAGGACCTGCCCCCGAAATCGTGGTGGCCATACCTACCGCGCATGTGCTCAATTCCTCCAGAAAAGGGGGCGACATGGACGTGGTGGCGGTCCCATATGTATTTCGTTACTTGTGTGCCGAATTGGCAGCCATGGGCATTGCGGTCGCGCTGGAGGTCGAGTAACCAAACACGCCGTAGCGCTGGTTATGCCCCTGATGTTGAAGTCGCTTATTTCTTGCTCGATCGGGTTATAAGACCATCATCGATGGTATTCGTTAACTAAAACGGACGCACAACGGTAAGGAAATGGTACGAACGCGACAGCAAGCTCGATGGGATAATGGATGGACGGAGTAGTATGATTCGATAAACATATATAGTGAGAGACAAAATCACGAAGAGAAAGAATCCAGACTCCAGAAGCGGAAAGCGGAAGGTATCTCAACGGGATTCGCTGGACTCCACTGGTCTGCTGGTTGATCAGATGGAAGAAGCGGCATCCGCAGCGTTGAGTGGGGTTTCAGTTGGCTCTGTGCTACAGCAATTAAGTGACGGTTTATACGGAACATCAAGTTCACCGTCTCCAAGGAACATTTCAACAATCGCTGTTTCCAACCCATTTACACCAGAGTCTCGTGGAAGCGGTGGGTCAGCGAGTGTTCGCAAATCGGCCACGTCCCCAACGAGTTTACTGCGGGCCAAGAACATGTCCACGAGGATGCGGCATTCGGCAGCACTCGTGGCATGCTCGAGCATCGTCCGCATCTCGCGAGCATGTTCAGGTACAGATGGTGTTGGTGACGGTGTCTGTGGGGTAGGCGGTGGTGCAATTTTCTGGTGCAGAGAAGCGCTCTTAGAAGACATGCGCTGGGGTACTACTGGAGGGGGAGGGGGAGGCGAAGGCGGGCGTTGCAGTGCGGGCGTTGCAGTCGCACCTGCGGTTTCGACACGTACGGGCACGGTGACGGAAGTAGCTGGAGGTGAAGATAAGGTTGGCGAAGGCGGAAGCTTGATAGGCCGAACAAGTTGGGAGATATCGGTCTCCAAGGCCTTCTGAGATATCGTTGGAACAGGAATGGAGGTCACCAGGGGGGCTTCTTCCATTCTAGGGGAGAGAGAATGGTTGGCATGGGCTGGTGCTTCCGCTTCCATAGACTTGCCATCCCAGGCAGGGAGTGGCTTTTGAGCATACGATTGTACTCGCTGACGGGGATATGTTCCTGCTTGGTCCGCAGAACCACGTTCTGAAGAAGCTGCAGAGGGTGGACCAGAGGTGGGATAACGAGGTGGAACAGGCCGATTAGCAAGGGGTGAAAGGTTGGTCATGGACTTGCTTGAAGCATCTCCAGACCCAACAGTCAACTTGCGAGGGGGTTTGACAACGTCACTAGCCAAAGTGATTCTGGATATCATCTTCTGTAACCGACCAGATTTTTTGCGCGTCGGGGAGAGCGGAGAAAGGGGATTTTCGCTTGGAGTTAACTCTGGGGGACCCTCGGCGAGGAAAGCAATTAATTCCTTGGTGGTGGCCGAGAGCCCACGTTGCCGCTCATGTTGCTTAGGGGGAGCGAAAGGCTTCGACTCTCCCATACCATCATCATCCGAACCTGCCATGACATCGTCCAGATCGAGTGACTCTCGACTGCGCGCTACAGTTCGCGTGCGCGGTGGCTGAAAAACATTGAGATCCAGTTCATGTGGGGGTGCCTTTCTCCTGGGTATAGAGCCAGAGGCTGAGCGCTGATCAAAAAGGCCAGAGTTTGATTCTGAGAGCGTATGTTTGTTTAAAAACATGTTCGACAGTGCTGTGGAGGGGTCTGTGGTCGTTGAGGATGTCCGGACACGGGTGAAGGAGAGGGCAGAGCCTGAGGCGGTTGCTGCACTCAGTTGTCGAGGCCGTGAAGTCGGCGGTGGTTTCTGAGTCAAACGATCGTCTTCGCTGCCGATGACGGAGCCCACGCGACGGATAGTTGGAGTTGGCCGGCTTGTATGCTTGGCTTGCTCTGGGGAGGAATGGGATGGAGGTGTGTCGATGCCATTAGACTTTTCAGTCTTTAGAGGCGCCTTTTGCCGACCATTCGTGCGCGCTTTTTCTTTGTTCAATACCTGATGCCGGCGGTGTCAGCATAAAACAACAATAGTGAGGTGAATAAAGCGTACGTACCTCCATGGTGCGCAGTCGGTCTGGAGTCAATGAAACCTTCACCGTCGACCCTGATCTCATCATGTCGTCAAACTCCTGGGAACGTGTATCCTCCTTGGGAGAGAAGAGGATTAGGGATGGGGGGTGGGAAGGAATGGAGGGAGAGTGACATACACTAAAAGTGGGCGATATGGGAGACCTGTCACCCTTACTCGCGAGGGACTGTTTTGTGTTGGCACTCGCAAAGGAATCTATTTTTCGATGTCCGGGATCGCTTCCATTGATGAAATCCTGTGAAACTTTGTTATATAACTTTTTGACAGTTCGTGATTTGTCGAGTGAGGGTCTAGAAGAATGAGCAGTCGAGGTGGGGGCATTACCGACGGACTCGGAAGAGAGGCGAGTACGGGATTGGTGGATTGATCCATTGCGAGTGCCATCATTCTCTTGTGCGACTGACATATTCGACCTGGATCTTGGCAATTTCGAAAGTGCCTCAATTTGGCTATAAACTTACAAAATAAAAATTTCAATTCAAAAATGATTAACAAATATGACACCGCCCAGCTCACCTGACATGTTTTTAAAAAGCCCGTAAATAGAACTATCCTCACAGAGCGCGGTGAACAAATCCTGCTCATTTGCAATCGCTCGACTGCTGTCCCGAGCAGCGACGCGACCGACATTCGAGACAATGTGTCTATGAAAAATATCAGCACCATAACAGTAGTAGCAGATCCAACTGCGCCCCACTTACTCGCAGATCGACCTGAAACATGACATCGATGTGACACTCCGTCAGCAAAAATGGATGATCCAGTCTAGCCTGCAATTGGTTATGCTCACTCGATGATCGCAGTTAAATACAAAGAAGCAGGGGCGAGGAGCGTCTGCTTAGGGGGAGGAACGCCCTCTACGCTCATACGCTGAAATAAGCGAGCTTCAGCATCCGAATTCTCGTCAGTGTCGCTCAGGGTCGAGTACGCCTCACACTTGAGACGTAGAAGCTGTAACGGTTGTGTTCGATGAGCATTCGATAAGCCCGAAACACCTGTGGGGAAAAGAGGTGAAAGGGAAGCCACACCCACCTCGAATGTCCATTGGAGGTTGAATGCACTATCCTCAACGACCACCAGAGACGAGCCTGACCCTGGTATACCGCCTGTACGCTCCCAGTATGCCCTGAGCTCCAATTCCGCCTCCAGCACGGCCTCCTTGCCCAAGGTGGTGGGCAACACTTTGTGCAGGCTAGCTCTGAGCTGCGTGGTCGTTAGTGCGCGCGCAGCACCGAGGATAGTATACAGCAGTTCGTCAAGAAACGCGTTGATAGAGTTGAGAGCATCGGTCGAGAGCTTTGTGGGACGCACGTCGGAGAGGATAACGTCTGCGGAGCGGGGAGAAATGTAGGATGGTGGAACTGAGAAGCCGTCGTGCACTACCGAGCGCTTGCTGACGTGTTCACCAAACGAGCTAGGCATCGTGCACGGTTACTGAGCACCGTTGCTAGGAGTCGCTGTACTTGACGAGGAAAAGACCGGGATCGCTGATGAATGTACGGAGTGGCTGTCTTAAGCGACGCCCTGTCACATGCACTGTCATTTCAAGCCCAAACGTCTCACTGTCATGTGTTCCACATGTCAAAAAAAAATAAGAGATATTAAAAGCCAAGAGTGCTTGGAAACGAGATTAATGATAGCCCTATCTAATCTCCCCTAATCATGGGACCATCCTCACTCTATGATAGCCATCGACTCGCCAGACTGTCGCGGATCCACGGCCATACTATCCCTGCTTGTGGCCGCTGCGACTTCACTTCCGTCTGGCTTGCCTTCCTTGCTTTCCTCTGTCACAGAACTCGGCACCGCAGCGTCCACAGCCAGGGTAACCGACATCGCGCTCATGGATTCTTCAGATGTGGCAGATCCTGCTGCACTATTTGGGCTAGACCCAGATCCCCAAAGCGTCAGGCCTCGCGCGGCACTCATCGTAACCAGGGAAGAGTCGAGATCATCCAGTTGTGGATTCTTTGCAGGATAAGACGAAAGCGCAAGCAAAAAGTCGTAGTCATCACGTCGAGGGTCTGCGTTATCTAATTCATAGCTGATTGGTTGGCGCGTTGGACGAGAACGCATAGATGCATTCTGTTTTCTCATGTTGAGGTCAACTGGGCTAAATATATTCCAGAAGACCTAGAATCATAACATCGAGTGAGATTCGGAAGACGTGCCCCCAAGACGGAGCGATGCGTACCCATGGCCCCACGGTAGCATGTCTGTCAGCAGATATTCGGCACTTGACGACACGTCTGGGTATCACACGGTGAGACGGAAGCCGCTGTGGTGGCGGGCCCAATCGAGCTGGGATAGCAGGTACAATTGGCTGGCACGTTGGCTTGTGTATCATGGGCTCCCTACGGTCCGCTTTCTGGTGTTGCACCTCATGTAGCATCACCTCGACGGGCTTGTCAAACTGTTCGTCACAACCTAGGAGCCAACGTCAACGGAGATGAATCTCTTGAGAAAGTCTTTTCACCTGAAAAGGGACACGGCAGAGGTCTCATTGTGTGTTTTTCGAGGTGTACATCACGTTCTTGTTCCATACCAAACTGTCTCTGACAACTAGCCCAGCGACAAAGGAACGGAGCCTAAAGATAGTCATGTTAACTCAGTCAATCCCATCCACGTAAGCACAATCATACCTGCGAGTCTTGTTCGCGAGCATGCTTTTTTACATGTGCGAACAGGTTGGCCGCACAATTCAAAATCGCACCACAGCTCGACCACCGGCACCGCCGCTCTAATAACCGTGACTTGGATTCTTCAATCAACAACTGTTCCAGATGACTATATTGAACTGTGGTAAGATGAGCTAGAGATCCGTGGAAGCGAAGAATGCTCTCATACGCTCTCCATCTTTCCCTTCCCCTTCCAAGTCAGAGTCTATACCCACTCGTATCGCGCGTTCCTTCATCTTCTTAATCGCTTTTTTGACATAGAGCGGTGCTGGTGGAATGAGCACGTATACTTGTTGCTTCCGTCGTTTTCTGACATGTGGTGGTGTCACCAACCTTGTGTCAATTCCCACCACGTCGACATCGACAGAGCGTCGCTTGAGGGAAGGCCTACTTTCGCCTTCGTCATTAATCATCTCGAGGTCCGTTTCGGGTGGCTCGGTATGTGCTGGCGAAACGGGTGGAGAAGGCAAGAAGAGTGGTAGCTGGCCATCTATCGGGTGCTCACTTGCTTCACGTGGCAATTGTTCGAAATTTGGTGATGCCGGCTCCGTGCTACCAGGTGGAGGATACAAAAGTTCGGAATGCATATTCTCTTCGGCAGCGAGCGATAAGGGCGGGCTGTACATACGCACATCTGCGTTGCCGCCGTCAGCTGCAATGTTAACAGCCGATTCTTCCAAGGAGAGATTCTCCAACAGAGGAGTATGGTTCGTAGTATTGGTAGGAGACGCTGGCTGTGATGATGTGGCGGCGGTAGCGGAGGGCTGAATCGGGAATGTGGGATCCTGTTCATTTGCATCTACGGATTCGTCCGAATCTTCTAACGTGAGGTCAATCATGATTGGCCCTTCAATGACAGCAGCCTGTCCGTGTGCCTCTTTCAACACTGACTTCGCTGTCGATGGACTTGGGGAGACAACGCGCTGTTGCTCGTCCTGTACATTTGGTTTTTCGGAAGGTATCAAGGGAAAATTAGTATCAACAAAACTTGTCGCTGCTGGAACTACGGGAGGTTGTGGAGAAGCCACGCGGGAGACTGGTCGTGAAAGGGTGACCTCAGGTAGTTGGTCACCCTCATGGTTATTAGCTTTCTCCGTTGGCTTGCCTCCTGTCTCCTGATCAGGGTTCGGCACTATCTTCCCGAGCGAACGCAAGATATCTCTCGCCAATCTCGACTTGCTCGCGTCTTTAGGTGTCCTCATGTTAGCTTGAGCTTGTGGCACATCCCGTTTAGGAGTTGCAACCCTTGTCTGAGTCGGAGTGATACTCGCTGGAGGTATTGTTGGAATACTCGCCACTTGTGTGGTGGAGAGCGCTGATTTTGTCGCTTGTTCTGCATAGTATTGCAACTGTGCAGTGTACGGTCCAAAAGCCTGCCCTGATGCAGAGTGGGTGATCCTCCCTTCTGTAGAGGTACTAGGTTTAGTCGTCTGTTGAATGGCAGGCGTTGTTTGGGCCAGGGAGGTGGCGGTCGGAGGTGGCGGTGCGCCAACCGCTGGTGAATTTGAGCCGGGAATCGTTGACACTTGTTGCTGAGGTGCATTTACGGGTAGCGAGGTATCAAGGGTAGGTCCTGATTGATTGACCTGCTCCAAGACAGATTGCCATACATCCGGAGGCAGAGAATTAATGGCTGCGCTGAACCACTCATCACTTATGCCGGAGGCTTTTGCGTGAAACCAGAAAGCTTTAAGTCGCAAAATTCCGCTCTGTAGGAATGATGTGAAAAAAGGGTCGAATATCAAACGAAGTACCGACCTGGACAGCCATCTGGAAGACTCTAATGAACGTCGCTTGATCCGCGCGGGGTAGTGCGCCTCGCTGTCGTGCTTGCTCTTGCACAATAGTCGGCTGTAGTTGTGTTTGTGAGATTCAAGGTGAGGCATCGACAGGCAGGTAATCACGGACCTGTGAGGATTGATTTTGTGGTTGGGAGACACTAGTAGAAAGCATGCGATCGGTTGATTGTGGGGGGACTTGTGAATGCGTTTCAGGCGGCTGAAGAGTTCGCTCAGACAGAACCCGGGCTTGAGATTGCGGGGGATGTTGCTGAGGCTGTAGCGGAGGTTGTGGAAGTCGTTTGGGCTGTGGTTGAGGTTGCTGGGAATGCTGTTGAGGCTGCAGCGGAGGTTGCGGAAGTCGTTGAGGATAGGGTCGGGTTTGCCGGGTTTGCTGCTGAGGCTGTTGAAGTTGTTGCGGTGGTTTGTGAGGCCGCTGAAGCTCTGAAATAGTTACTGGTTCTGAGACTGCTGTAGAAACGGATTGAGACTGATGATCAGGTCGCGTTGGGTGGGATCGGGTAGGAGGGGGCTGGCCGGAGGGTGTCTTCGCCGGTCCTGCAGGGATACCTTGGAGTGGCACTTGCACCTGAGAGATAGAAGCAAGTGATGGTGGATTCTGTGGTTGGTTATGAGTGGTAGTTGGGGGTCGAGACGCAGTGAATTGCATCGGAAAACCTGGTTCACGGTGCGTCGAATTGGAGCCAGTGCTCGGGCCACCACGAGCAGGTGCAGTCCTGATCCATCCCGCTGGTGAAGTGTGGTATCCTGGGGCTGCCACGCTATATGTTAGCGACTGAAACACCTTTGCGCATCCGGTGTTGGACGCACCAGGAGAATCGGCGGGCGGCAGGGCAATAACTTGATGTGGAGAAATACCCCAGGACTGCGAATGTTGTTGAACCTGCATTTGTATTGGCTGAAACCCCGTCTGATGTGCTAGTGTGTTATGTACCCTAGATTGTGGTGGCACATTTTGCGTATGTCCTGGGTCGACAGGGGCTTCGGAATGTGGCGCCACACTGTGTTGAAGGGGGTGGTGGGCCGTAGGTGAAGGCGTGTAGTACCGGAATGCGTCTGGGGTATATGATTGAGCTTGGTGAGCTTGGGGCGAAGGACTCCATTGGTGCTTAGCAGGGCGGGCTTGTTGTACCGTTTGAGGCGGATGGGAGGTAGCTGTAGTGGCTGATGAGGAATGCTGAAACAAGGTCGGGCAACGTGAGTGGATGCAGAGTGAGGCTAAGGAAGCGGCATTACCGAACGATAAGAATGTGATTCCGGCACTTCCACGAGGGTTGCGGTTATGGGCAATATGACCTCTGGTCTGTCGCTTGGAACATTGTTGGTAAACTGGACTTTTTCAGAACTATCGACATATGAGGGACTGCTCAATGATGACAAGAGGATACCTACAATCCCGGTTGGTTTCTTAACCGCGTCAGCATGTCTCTGAATGCGCGCCACCAAATTCAGTTTCATCACATGTGGAGAGGAGGGCAAATGACTTACTCCGCTTCGCGTCCGTCCTTTGCGCGTTTCTCAAGCTGATCAATAAGAAAGTTCTTGTGTGCAGTTTCGTTGTTCATCTCGAGCCTCCGAACCATCTCCTTGACTTCCTGAATCCGCTTCAGGTTCGCTTGGTATACCTCTTGGGTGATCACGTCTGAGGCATTGATCATGGAAGATGCGGCAAGCGAGATGGACGATTCTTTCTGATTTTGATCGCCGGTGGGAGAGTCTCTAGCGCCACTGTCCATGATGGTGGTGAACCACAGGTTGCTCTCATTCCAAGCGCGTTATGCCATGCGTCTATGTCACGCTTCCCACGGTACCATGTCTCTTCTCCGCGTCGCGCCGCGTCGTCTAGTCCGTGCATATGCTTCGCAGGCGTCGTTCAGAGCGCCCACCGTCTCGGTATACCAAGTGTTTGACCGCGCCGCGAAGCGAACACAGAAGGGTCGCGCAGCCAGCAGAGACGGAGGGGAGCGAAGCAGAGCTGTAGACTATGTCCGAGATGAAGTTGCAGACAGGTTGATGGAGCGCTTGTTGGTGATGTGTCTATATGGCTTGCGTCGTAAAAGCACGGGCTAACTACTTGGTTGTCGAATAGGATATCAAAAGGAAGTTTGATACCATTGTCGATCTTGGCTCTGGGCCTGGACATTTATCCAAATTGTTGGAGCCCGACAAGGCCCGCAAAGTTATCATGATAGATTCGAGCGGTTCGTGCTAATAATACCGTATGGTTTGTGCATAACCCTGCATTATCACAGAACAGACGCTTAACAGGGACCCAGACGATGAGTTTCAGGGTATATCATAGAGTTTTCATGCTCCTTTCACTATGTAATTGAACCTTCAGTTCAACTGGAGCGGGTCCAAGGAGACGAAGAGAATTTACTCGAGATACTGCCGCGGAATTCTCATGAAGCAATTGTTTCTTGTCTCAGTCTCCACTGGGTCAATGATTTACCAAGTGTGCCTTCAGGGTCGTGCATCCGTCCTCTCCCTAACGCTCTTTTACCCTCTTTGTCTCTAGGTGTCCTTGTTCAAATCAAAGAAGTTTTGAAGCCCGATGGCTTGTTCCTAGGTGCAATGTTCGGAGGCGAAACCCTCTTCGAACTTAGATCGGCCCTTCAACTTGCGGAGGTCGACCGCGAGGGGGGAATATCTCCGCACGTGTCACCTATGACAGGTCTGACAGTCTTACTCCCTATGATTTCCGGTGTTGACCTACCTACTCAGATACCAGCGACATTTCAAACCTCCTCAGTCGCGCCGGATTTACACTGCTCACGATTGACACAGATGAAGTGCGCGTCGGTTACCCCTCGATGTGGGAGCTCATCGAGGATCTCAAAGATATGGGCGAGGGAAATTCCATCGTTGGAAGGTCTGTATTTCACTTAGTTTTCTTTTATGGTTTCATCCCCACGAATCTGAGGATTGTTAATCAGGCGACACATCATGCATCGGGACACCTTGGCCGCAGCTTCAGCCATCTATCAAGGTGATGTCAAACTGTCCTTTAAGTTCCCGTACACGTATTCACTTGTTCACGTACAGAGCTACACGGTAATGAAGATGGTTCGATCCCAGCAACATTCCAGGTAATATACATGGTACGTATTCACCCTACTTCATAACCATCCCCCTTATCCTCCGGTCACTAAGATTGGATGGAAACCTTCATTGACCCAAGCCAAACCTCTTGAACGTGGTTCCGCGCAAACCAGTCTCAAAGATGTGCTTTAAATTAGGAACTGCCGCCACGATAGGGACGCGTACATTTCGGTAAGTAAACTACTATTTTATAGTGGCATGGTGAATTACTGGCCAGTTCTTGTGACGTACAACCTCGTGTATCATGCGTGGTGTCTGATCCTACCCGCTGGTAATAGCACGTATCGCACACAGTACGGGTCGTTTACCGAGATCCCACGTCTTTCAATGAATCTCCTTGGGGATCGAGTCGATTCGTTTTGGAATTTCCTCGCTCCTCGTATGCGAGTGCATTCAAACAACGTTCGCAGGAAAGCTCATTCCACATCTTTCAGGCTCTAAAAGTACAAGGTAAATGCTGGAGATGTCGATGCCTTGCACGAGAATATTTGGGCTAAGTAATAGGCCATCCTAGTCAGGCTATTATAATTATAACTATACACTGGCTATGACCAAAATAAAAGCACCAAGAAATCAAGAAACGCGCCTGACACAGTTGACACACCCAGTGATCGCTAAATAAATAGAAAACATTATTTCCGTAATTTAATCTCCCCGGAAAATTCGGAGGAAAATTCTTTGAGAGTTAGTCACTGGAGGAGCACATGCTTTAAGAACTCTTTGAGGTCCTCAAGCGTTCGTTCGCATGCCTCGTGCCCAGCTGATCTGTAGGACCTGAAACTTAATCCTGCCGCGCCCAGTCTGCCCTCGCCTGGCGAGTAGCCACTCGGCGGAATTAGCATTGAGAGCGTCAAATTCTCGAGAGCGGGTAGACCCAGGTCGTTGGTGAGTATTCTGCTCGCACTCTGGCCCAAATTGTAGGGCACAACGGTATCAGCAGTGCCGTGACACATGAGTATTGGTGTCGTGGTCGAGTGGGGGGAAGCCATCTGAGAAAGTTGGTTAGTATTATCCCGCGCATGGCAGGGAGTAAGGGCAACTTTTGGAAACGTATCCCGCAGTGGTACCCAGCCGCTCAGCACGGCCACTCCACCGAGCTTCCAACCATACTTTCCTCCGAATAGTCCGTCCTCCCTTCGGGCCGTCAGTCCTGCTAAAAGCGACATGGACCCGCCCTGACTGAATCCGCCAACGACGATGCGTTCAGCCGGTATACCGGCGTTGATCTCGTCCTGGATATACTTGTCGATCGTGCGGGCAGAGTCGAGCATTCCGTCACGATCTTCATGCTTGTCTTCCAAATCCCACGAGGGCAGATCGAACCAGCCAGGCATCACAAACCCACGGTTGGCAGTGATACTGCGGCTTGGAGCATTGGGAAGCAACCACTTGACATGGGGTAACTCGTCTTTGATCATTTTTACAATTCCAAGCCAACCACTGCCACTATCGCCAAGACCCTGTTGAGCAGAGGTGGATGTAAGCAAGACCAAGCGGCGAAAAAGCGAGGGTGATGCGGCGAAGAAAGCATACATGCAAGAAGATGACTGTCGCAGTGTGTTTTGCGGAAGGCTTGACGACTTCGTAGGGTCCCCTGAGAGAAGGAATGACTCTAGTCGCCATAATCAACGATTCAGGGGAATGATGTCGACGAGTCAAAGGACGAGAATCCAAAGAAACGAGGGGATGCGGTGGAGGATGCCTTGAGGACAGGAATAAGCAACCTCCCAGCGACGGCTATCTGAAGAATTCATGTACCTCTCGGCTCAAACCGGACCGCCGGCTATCTCTACTTTCCAAGTTCACAGTGCATCCATATGGACACACCCCCGCTAGTCGATGCTGCCAGTCAGCCAAAAGCAGGTCAGATCTCCAAGAAGGCACAAAAACGTGCCGCAAAAGCCGCGAGGCTCCGCGAACTCAAGCTTGAACGACGCGCACGCGAAAAAGTAGCGAAGAAGAATAAACGCCGTGAACGAGCCCAGGCCATAGCAAACGGTGATCCTGACAAAAATACCTCTGGAAAAAGACGAAGAATAAATGGTGGGGGCGAGATGGAAATATTTAATGCGAGAGTCGTGGTCGATCTGGGTTTTGATGAGCTGATGTCAGACAAGGTGGGTGTTTCACTTTGATCTTGTCCCTCCATGGGGTGATTCGGCCAAGCACAGGAGATCAATTCTCTCACTTCCCAGTTGGCGTATACATACAGTGCAAACAGACATGCCGCGCATGCATTCTCGGTACTAATATTCACCTCGCTTAATGGCAGAACCAGACAAAGATTAGATGCCATAAATGATGCTGGCTACAGAAGGTGGTCAAGGACGGAGTGGTGGGAAGAGGGCTATGACCGACTGTGGACAGAACCCTCCCAACCCCACCAGTCAGCCGGTGAAGAAGCGAATACGCAAGGCAGCCTAACGCTGGCGGCTCAAGCCGATCGCAAGAAGATCGTTTATCTAACCGCCGATTCCTCGGAGGAGTTACTTGAGCTCAACGAAGGGGAAACTTATATCATCGGTGGAATATGTGATCACAATCGTTACAAGGTCTGTGCGCATTCTTGCAACCTTATGTATGTATTGCACACAACAGTCTGACTGGAAATGCAATCACAGAACCTCTGCTTAACCAAAGCTAACGGCTCACAAATCCGTCATGCCCGCCTCCCGATCGGCCGTTACATCTCACTTGCCACCCGCAAGGTACTCACCGTCAACCAGGTTCGTTTCTCAATTCATGGACGCGGCGGTTCATACCGTTTGCTAGCCCGGAAGAAATACTCGAGTGTGAACGGGGATGTCATCCATTCCTCCGTTCTTTGCTCCTTCTTCCACGCTGCTGTGATCCTTCTGACTCCGTGCTTAATGTGATACTGCTCGTGTGAACAGGTCTTTGAAATCCTCCTGAAATGGGTTGACACCCGCAATTGGGAAGAAGCTTTTTGGGCTGTTATCCCAAAAAGGAAGTTTCAGGCTGGGCGGCGGGATCAAGCTGGGGGAAAGGATGGGAACATGGAGCAGTATGATGATGGCGGACATGGCTCTGACACTGACGACGATGAGGAGGAGGCAATGCATGCCAGAGGTGGGGCAGGGGGCAGAGAAACTGATACTCTGGAGGAAGAAGGAGCATTTGGCCTACTCGGAGGGGAGATAAGAGAATCGACAGATCAGTAGAGTACGCGTCAGGGCCTCGTAGACAGCCGGCCATTCAGTAGTAATTTAAAAATGTACACAGGCTGTTATGTGCCCCATGGCTGAGTTGGTTACAGCGTCCGACTGTTATATGACTATCGGAAGGTCGTGAGTTCGAGCCTCACTGGGGCAGTCCCTTTTTTGGTTGGAGTGTGGTAATCATCGCACCCCACTGGGGCTACGCCCTGTTACAGGTCTTTTTTTCTTTCCTTTTTTTTTTTTTTTTTTTTTTTTTTTTTCAATCCAATACGTTGTCATATAGGTTTATTTTCGCCTCCCACAGCTACCTTCATCAGCGCTTCAGCTTCGAGCATACACTAGCCCGGCTCATCGTCGCGGGTGACATCTACGGAGCACAGTCGGATCCTTTTCACCCCGAGCGCTAGTACTGTATCCTGTATACCAACTGATACCACTATTGAGACTGATACATGGCGGCTCAACGGTGTTCAAATAGAACACCATGTAGGGATACACACGATGGTGCACAAGAAAAACGCCCTATCCAGCCCACACCTCTCCTGGACAAGCACCCGTGGCGTACCCATCAAAGATGACGTGACAATTTACCCCATATCCCCATCCTTTGCACCAGGATCTGGAGGGACCGGCGACGTCGATTGTGCGACAGTCATACCCAACGGGCGAAATGTCACTTTCATCCGTTTGGGTGGGTCGTCGCCCGGTTTCAGGGCGGCGGCTCGACCACCGATCGGTTCGTCTCTTTTTTGGGTGCCGAGATCGGTGCGCTTGGGTTTGCTAGCGAGACGCTCCAGCAGTTCGTCCTCGTCGTCATTTTCTCTTCGCCGTTTTTCGGACAACCGCATGGGGGGTAACTGGGACTTGGAGTTCGGCTTGGTGGATGGCTCGCTTAACGAGGGTGAGGAAGGGCTCCCTTTCTGGCGCAGGAGCGATTCTAGAATGTTGTCATCCTCTTCATGAGTGCGTCGTCGAGGAATAGAGGACGGTCGAGAGATTTGGCGATGCGCTAGCCGTGGGCTTGGCGGTACATCCATGGATGGAGAAAGTGGTGTGGATGCGTTTTCCTTGGAAGCAGTTTTTGACGGAGTAACAGAGAGGGATACCCCCGGAGGGGACGGGGGTCCAATTTCCTCGTCGTCGTCGTCGCCATAATCCAGGAGAGATGGCAGAGGAGGTGTGCGAGGGAGGACAAGACCTTGAGGCCGTGGGAGTTTGGACGGAGTAGTAGGGACTCGTCGTCTACGCTTGATCGCGTTTAGTGGGGAACTGGCGCGATTTGCAAGGGCCGATGAACTAATGAATGGAGGTGCCGCATCACCCTCGTCGTCATCACCATTGAAGTACTCTTCTTCTTCGGCGTCAATACTACGGTCTACACGACGCGAATCGGTGGAATTTCTGTGACAAATTAGCAAGCATGTTCTCTACAGCCCGCTCTGCACTTACCGGTTGTTCTTAGCCTCCTCCTTGGGTAGAGGCTCGACATTGATTTCCCAACGACGAATGAACGCAGAGAAGCGTGGCCCACCCAATTTTGTTTCGCTGAGTTTACGGACAGTATCCCCATGGACTGTCATACAGTGGGCAATCAGGTCTTTTATGTTCTCCTGCAAAGGATGGAGTGAGCTTGGATACATAATAATGGAGACGTCCAGTTTACCCGTCGCGTGTGCTCAAAGAACTCTTGACATGATGCACTCAGTAGGCTGTCCCGGTGTGACTCTTGCAGTGTGAGTTCCAGGATAGGCCTGAAAACATCAAGTTTCGTAAGGTGAGCAAGAAAGTTCTTGTTGTTGATCTTAAGGCATATTCGGAAAAATCGGAATGCAGCTGTAAGTAGGGCAGAGTCGAGGCGTCAGATCGTAGAAACCCCCACAAGAACCGGTACAAACCCAGTCGAAGGTGCTTATCTCGAGCGCCAAGTAATGTAGCCACACGAGCGGATATATTTGAAGAAAGCATGTAAAAATGGCTTCGGAAAGCATGTTGTTGGGCGAAATTGCAAAGCAAGTCGGATAAGTATAGGAAAAGATTAGTCTTCTCTCGCGAGAGCTTCAAAGCCGGATCTGGAATGATCACCTTTAATCCGCATTCCTGATGTTCCCAAAATGTTTGCATACCTGTCTGCTTCCTGAAATCTGATATATCGCTGTAAGGTCTGAATAGGACCTCTAGGCAATTCTTGTAGAAATAGTCTAGAAACCTCTCAGTTCCCGGATCATCTTTTGGGCGAGCCAAGATTTTCGCACTGATCGCCGCCTAAATCAAAATGTCAGTAGCATATCTGTGGCTCTAGAGAGCACACTTACAGGTGTCGCCCCAGGACCGCCAATGTTCTGTGAAACATCTAGCAGAGCTTTCAACGCGTCACCAATCTGACACTGCACTGCCACGTCCCGACTCTGGACCATGACTCGACACATTAGTTTCAATAGTGTTTCTGCCTTGTCAGCTCCTAACCGACCAGCCTCTTTCTCTCTTTCAAGAGCAGCGGCCTGTTTGCATACGTGTCCACGAACGCCATGCAGGTCGTGATCAAGTAAGATAGCCATGATCTCGCCTGCAGGGCTGACCACACTCTTCGACGTCTCTTCCTTTTCAGGTAACGAAAATGCCCATTGGACGGCGAACAAAATCCCTCGGTCAACCAATGTCCGGAAGAGCGCCAATCGCGCAGGTAGCTGGACATTCTTGCCCATTGCGCAGAGCTGTTGAATGAGTGCGACAACCTCGCGACGGAATGCAATATCGCTTTCAGTGAGGTTGCCTGCAGGACCAAATGAGAACTGCATAGCCGTCCGCCCTCCATGTCCATTTGGAATCTTCTCATGAGGTTTCCTCCCTGGGCCCATTGATCTCTCCTCATCTTCTTCGTCCTCCGTAGGACCAGCAAGCACCTCTTCACTCACATACAACCTGACTATGTCGTGGAGGAAGATGGGGTCATTTTGAATGTGATTGATGATATCTATTTGGTTGAAAATGATGCAAGAATTCAAAACGTTGAAGGTTGAATCATCGAGCGCGCGTGCAAGTACGACATCCTTGAGGAACTGGAGGCGGTATGTATGGTGGACCTTCTTCCGGATAAGGTCATCTCGTATTGGAATGGGTTGGTGGAAGTGTGTATTGACGTGGAGGAATTCACGATAGTTGGCCTTATGTGTGGGAAACTCCGGGTCATCTATGTCGCCAAAGTCAAGATCACAGAAGGTACGAGAAGAGAATAGCGTACACTCGAGCATTCCGACCACTCCAAAGAAGATATCGTCCTCGAGTATATGCTCGTAAATACCATGGTCGTTCATCATCACTACGATAATGTTAACGATACTAACGAAACAAATCTTGCACTCACGAATAGTTTGCATTAGACTGCATAGGGCATGCAGGTTGTCTAGGCTCTCGAGGTCTTCTGCCATGTTCAGGACATCGATAAGGGCCTTGATGTAGTGCTGTCACTCTCATCAATATATGGTCCAAAAGCGAGGATATGTACGACTGCAAAATACGGCTCACCTCGCGTTGTATGTACTCGCATATCTTTTCCTTGACTGCTTGACCCCTCGAAAGGGTTTTGATCGCGCCCTCGATATCTTGTATATTGCCGAGTTGAGGAGTGGGCAGATGTCCAGTGCGGATAATATTGACAGTGGTTGCAGAGTGCTCGCCACCTGGAGACGATGAGCCAATGCCCTGATCTTCTGGGTGAGATTCGGATGAGATATGCATTGGTCAGCGAGATAAGAGAAAACGGAACGAGGCGTGGGCTAAGGGCGAAACGGTACTGACCTCCGGAATTCAAGTGACGTTGGACCTCTATAATGAAGTTCCACACCTCCGCGCATCCTTCGGCATCCTGGAAGCTCAGGGCGTAGTCGGCTCCGTTGGGTTCTGTCCATACTATCAAGCTCGCTATAGGTCGTATGAGTGACGAACAACACAGACAATAGGTCGTAAATCCCCACACAAAACGCATGGAGGTGTGTGCATACCTTGTTGCCGCTGATATACGTCATTGGAGCGGATGGCAGTTGAGAGGATGATTTTGTTAAAGTCCAGCTCGGAACGGGCGACGAGGTACGCTTGGTTGGCGTCGTCCAGCTGGCCAGCGCAGTACGCGGTGCCTTGATCAACCCACCGAGAACCAACGAGTTCGTAAACCTTTGAAGAAGGTGACAAGTGTCGGTCAGAGTAGACGCTTGATGAGGTCATGAAAATGGCGGGGATGCAAATGAACAGGAGGGAGGCGCAGGCATTTTGAATAAAAGGAATAATATTTCCTGGGGGAGTTGAACACGTTGCAGGCATGACGGCTCTGCCGTTATGAATATGATGCAAAGCGGGGGCCGATATGGGCCTAATGCCACGAAGGAAATGAGGAGGAGAGAAGCTCACCTTGACACGTTTCAACTCTAATGAAGACTCAGGCGACTGCTGCTGAGTGTCTTGCTGGGTGACGGCTGGGTCCACGGCCTCGACCATTGTGATGTGGTCATCCTTGACATGGTCACCAACGTGGTCGATGTCGCCGAAGATGTGGTCACGAGAGTGTTGGAGTGCCATATGAGCAGCAGGGTCGTCCAAGGCGGTGTTAGACTGCGCAAGACAGGCAAGCTCGAGCTCGAGGGCTACCTGGTGGTCGTGTGTGGGCAAGACAGCGTGGTGGGAGGGTGATAAGAGGTCATGGTCGAGGATGTCGGTGTCGGTGTCGTGATGGGACGTAAGAGAAGACGATGGCGTAGTGTCCACGCCGCTCATGACAACCTAGACGGCGCTTTCTCTGTAAATTTCGACCGCCAGATCCCACCTGCAGAATCCGCGAGCGCTGCTTATGAGGCAGTTCTTGTGTAAAGTCGTGTCGTCCTTTCAACGCCAAACGAGAGCACCCGTGAGAATATCCAATGGCCGGTTACATCCGTGTCCACCACGACCACCGCCGTCGTCCTCGTCCTCGTCGCCGTGCTCAACGGCTCCCTCTTGCCGCGCGGGTAGATCGTCGTCGATACGACTGAACGCACTCGTCAACACCGGGGAACAATGGACCTCGACGCGTCTATGCCCCGCAACATCTCACATGAACGGTTCCAAGAGTTTCCCCTGAACCTCTCTCATCCGAGTTGCTGTTTTGTTCCTCGACGCGGGGTAAAGTATCGCCGTAGCTGTTTGATGAGGCTCATGTTGTCCAACCTCCAATTATCTCGAGTACTAGTTCTGCATGGGAAGTGACTTATCATTAATTACGTAATTTAAATTTGCTCGAAATACCATTTTTATGCGGTGACGTTCGCGTTCTTTCCCTCATCTTCTTTCTCATCCTCGTCGATACCCTCCGCCTCAAAATGACCAGGTCAACGACGATGCTCACTGTCGCCGGCATTGCCGTCGGGACTCTCGTTGGCTACGCTGTGTACTTTGATTACAAGCGGAGAACGGATGCTACCTTCCGCAGACAACTTCGTACGCTTGTTTTCATTCCGGTGCCAGCACAAGATTGAGTGGTTGTGATCCAGGCAAGGAGAAAAAGCGCGTCGAAAAGAGTCAGACACCCTCGGAAGCATCAGCAAGCACCGGAGGTGTCGATCCAAACGAGCTCGTTAGCGCTTTGGAGAAAATCCGGAGCGAACAAGTCCCTACTGACCACGACGAGAGGCACCAGTATTTTATGACACAGGTTAACATGGGAGAGACGATGAGTGTGAAAGGTGGGTCGAGTCGGGTTGTCTCGCGAGGGTGGTGATGACTTACGCGTCAACAGGGCCCGCTTTCTATATGCCCGCCGCATTGTGCTTCTACCGCGCGATTCGGGTGTATCCTTCGCCACTTGAGTTGATCATGGTCTACGAAAAGAGTGTTTCTCCGCCCGTATTCCAGGTTGGTCATTGTTGTATGTTGTGCTACTTCATATACTAACTGCCCGTGTCGCAGCTTGTAATGCAACTCGTCAACTTGGACGTGAGTTCACCTCCATTGTCTGAGGGGAAGGGATCGGCTTCCAATCCTGACGAAGATGACGAGTTGAGCCCCTCTGGCCCACCCTCGGAAGCGTCCTCGCAGGAGTGGGACAAGGTCACAGACCCAGGCACCCAGACGCCTGCGATATGACTATGAGTGATCTTACACACGATTTTGAACGTGCAGTGCACGCTGCTGTACGCTGTGTAGCCGCCATCGTTCATGTACCCCTTGACCTTCCCTATCACCCCTATAGTCTCTCCTTACCCTTTCTATCCGTTGTCGGTGCGATGATCTGATACAAATATTCTTTTGCTTTGGATGCGCTTGAATTACCCGCCTTCCGCTTGAAACGATCGTGCTCGCAGGTGAAGACTCGCGCTGAAGGTATGCCTTGCTGATTCAGAAGAAAAGGCATCTCAGCTAAACAATGAGAAATAGGTTACTACAATTGTTTCCCCCGTAAAGAGATGAATGTTGCCATCCAAAATGTCGACGTTCCTCAGGAGGCTAATGGGCAGTCTACCGGTGCAGCCATGCGCAAGAAAGTCGTGGTTTGCACCAAGGATTTCGAACCCGGTGACCTTATTTACAAGGTAAGCATCAGCTCTCCCAATGTTCAGTCTTGACCTATTTCGCTTGTAAAATCAAAGGAGGAAGCCATCGCCACCGCTCTTGACTTAGATCTTCAAGGCAAGGGAACCCATTGCAGTCACTGCTTGCGTTCCATCGAGGAGGGCACAGTCATCCGTCCTGACTTTGACCGCTTCAACTCTGTCTATTGCTCGAAGGATTGTCATGTGAAGGCCAAGACCTACTCGCAAGGCATACTTTTCACGCTCGAGCCACCCTTACCCGAGCATCTGGTCCCAGAAGCTGCCAACTTTTCCAAAGACGAGAGAGACCGTGCCCAAGCTGCGTTCGCGGAATACATCCAGAAGTGTGGCAAAGCCGCACCCGAGCTGATGGCACGTGTAATTGCACGCCAAGTCTCCGTTGAGACGGCGCAAATGATAACTTCCATGGGACACTCACCGTTAGCGAACGCCAATGTGGTGTTGACGGACGGTGGGGACTATACGTTCAATGACCACCTCGAGCGATTGCGCTACCTTGAGGTGGCTGCCTCTGAGGAGGGTTGCAAGTTGTTTAAAACTGTGCTGCAACTTGCGATTCCAGGATTGGAGCACCTTGCGACCGAGGAACGGCTCTCGGTCTATCTTGGCATGATGGCGTACAATGCGTTTGGTGTCTGCTTTGAGAGCGGAAGGGATGATAAGGTAAATGTGCAGTCATCGGTTGTGAACACGCACTTACAACATCGTGTTTACGAGTCTATAGCCCACGCCAATGGCGAGGCCTGAAGATGCGGAGAGGACGCGAACGCCGTATGGTACTCAAAAGCAGGTCGGAGCTGGATTCTATTTCCTATCGTCCTACGTAGGTATTTCCACGCATCTCGTGTACAAAGTTGATGTCGACGCGGCACCCCTCGTACACAGCTCACCCACTCGTGCTACCCGTCCGCGCGGCCGTCCTTCAACGGCACATCCGAATTACATCTCGTTGCCACTCGCGCTCTCCAGGCAGGAGACCTGGTCACCGTCGCATATGTTGACGTCACTCAACATGATGATGAGAGCATACAGGATTGCCGTCGTCGGAGACGGATGGAACTGGCCCGAGGATGGGGATTCGCCTGTACATGCTCTCGGTGTGCCTTGGAAGCCGGCCCCGGCGATGAGGCAGACAATGAGCCCAAGGACAAGTCGAAAGTGTCCGAAGTCGTGTCGAGACTCGAGGGCGTATAGAAAATGCCTTGCACAGAGCACATCACGAGCACGCTTGGTTTCAAAGTTTCAAATCCCCCAACTCGATTACTCGATTTACACAGATAGAGATAAATACATGAAGACGCTTGATGACTGCGATGTTTCTTTGCTCCTCTCTTCTCCTCTTCGACCGTCGTGTTCTGCATTTGCGCTTGCTTTATCGACGTGTGCGATTTGCATCGTACCTTGCAATTGGTTTTCGTGTCTATTTTGCATCCATCACAACACATTCCTCGTTCTGCATCCTATTCTGATTATCAGGCTATGTTTCCGTTGACTCCGAGTTGAAAGGAGAGTTGTTGCACATCGCCGAGTCTAGAAAAATAAAATTTAGCCGTGACGACAGCATCGCGCAAGCCCGCACAGACGCCACGGGACCCAAGTGCACATGGTCAGGGCGACACAGTCATGAGAAACACGGTACTCTAGAGGTGGAGGGCCATGGTGCTACTCTTCTATCCCGTTTTGCAACTCCAACACTGACAATATAATGCTTGTCTAATGGAAGTTGACCATAGATTCATGTGGACGATGGATGGGAGCACTATCATTTGCCAAGGCCACGTTTAAGTGGGGTCCGTATAACAATAAGTGATGGCTCAGGGGCCATTTCACCGGTTTCCATCGCGACTAAACGGTTAAGTCCAGTACGATCGTCTAAACACTTACCGTGCTATTGTGCTATGCAGCGCTCAAGCACCAGCACGCGGTCATCGACGTCAACAGCCACTAGCTCAGACAGACCTGCGGATTATGTGTACTTCGAACGAAGCTCTGCCAGTTTCTCTGCTGATGCGATTCCGCGAGCCAGAGCTGCACAACTGAAGCTCGAGCACTTCTATAAAGTTGCTGTAGACGCCGCAATCGAACGAAATACTAGGTACGCATCGTTAACAACGTCACGATCAATACAAGCAATACGTTGATATTGAACTCACAAGGCGCGTAGAGCTGGAGAGAAAGCTTCAGGCGGACGTCATGATGTCGGACGAGAGGAAGATCCGCCATCTGCAACAACTGGGGAAGAAAGAATCAACATTTCTTCGCCTCCGGCGAACACGTTTAGGTCTGGATGACTTCAGGACGGTCAAAGTGATCGGGAAAGGCGCGTTCGGTGAAGTCGGTACCAGTTTCGTATTCTACCTGTCGCCTCATTCTGATTCCGTGTATAAATATAGGTTCGCCTCGTTCAGAAACTCGATACCGGAAAGATCTACGCGATGAAAACCCTCAAGAAAGAGGAGATGCTGAAGAAAGACCAGGTACGTGCCATTCTTGAGTAGTAGCTAGTCATGATCTGAATTATTGCATGGCTACACAGCTAGCTCATGTCCGTGCTGAGCGCGATGTCCTCGCAGAATCCAATTCTCCTTGGGTTGTACAACTCTTTTATTCCTTCCAGGATGCTCAAACACTGTATTTGATCATGGAGTTTCTTCCCGGCGGAGATCTCATGACCATGCTTATCAAGTATGACACTTTCTCGGAAGACGTCACTCGTTTCTACATAGCACAGTGCACCCTCGCCATCGAGGCAGTCCATAAACTAGGATTTATCCATAGGTGGACAGATTTCTCTTCTCCTAGTCCAATCCACTCATCTACAGATGTTCTTTTACAGAGACATCAAGCCGGACAATATACTGATAGATAAAGATGGTCACATCAAACTCTCCGATTTCGGTCTTTCAACGGGCTTCCACAAACAACACGACTCCAGTTATTATCAGAGGTTATTGGATTCAGCAAGCAATCCTCAGTCACCCGCTACTGCAGCGCGGAACAGCGTCATGGTGAACGCCATTCATTTGACTATGTCCAGCAAGGACCAAATTGCGACCTGGAAAGCGAACCGGCGCAAGCTGGTATGTAACACTTATCGGCATCCCAGTAGCACTGATGCGATGCAATTTACAGGCATATTCTACTGTTGGCACACCAGACTACATCGCACCGGAAATATTCCAGCAAAAGGGATACGGGAATGAGTGCGACTGGTGGTCGCTTGGGGCAATTACGTTCGAGTGCCTGGTTGGGTATCCACCATTCTGCTCAGAGTCGACACACGACACATACCAAAAAATTATGCAGTGGCAGCATTACCTGGCGTTCCCGGATGATGTTCACTTGAGCCGTGAAGCCGAAGATTTGATTCGCAGGTAAGAGGCATGGACTCTTTGCCCTGGGATATTGTGTTGACAGTATGCTAGGCTTATGACTTCCCCAGACCGCCGATTGAATGCAGATCAAATCAGGAGTCATCCATTCTTCTATGGAGTTGATTGGGATGCCATCCGCCGTATCGACGCTCCTTTCGTACCCAACCTACGCTCGATAACGGACACCTCTTACTTCCCCACAGACGAGATTGATCAAAGCCCTGCGGAAGCATCTGCCGCGAGCACGGGTGGGGCACAGAAAGATCTTGCGTTCCTCGGGTGCGTTGGCAGCTTTTCATGATCGGATCTAGCTGAGCTCGTTGCTGTTCAGATATACTTTCAAGAGGTTTACTATCTCGTCTCATGCTTTCTGAAATTTCGTCTGGTTGATGTATGCGGACATGAATCCCAAGATGGGAAGTACCGAGGAATGCAGATTCCGCGGTGCTAGGATATCTTGAATCTGTACTTTGCTAGAACATCTCTGTACATGCGGTATCATCCTCCTGTGTATGAATTACATGTTAACTTAATAAGGTCTGGTAGACAATGTTATCATTCACGAAAAGCTGGAGCATAGACTCGGCGCCTCGCCGAACGTAAAAAGATCCACGCTGGGAGATTGTCCCCAAGTTGAGTGGCAAGCGGAGAAAACTGTCCTGCTTTCCAAAAATTGTTCCTGGCCATAGCACGGCCGTTTCGAACGACTAACTTATCCGTGGTTGTTGTTGTGGGTCGTGAGCGCGTGAGTCAAGTCACGCTGATGACTGTACGCGTGTGGCTTTCATTAGCGCTTACTGACCAACGCCCAGGTACATTCAACTACTCATTCGCTGGATGCCAGAAATCATCGATCTTACTGTCTCTCCTCGACCCGAGATTATTGAGATCTCGTCTGATCAGGGGAACACTTCTCCTGGTCGGCGCAACCGAACACAAGAAAACAAGAAGCGGAAGAGGAAAAAAGGAAAAACATCCAACGGTCCCGACAGTGATAGTATCAGCAGTTCCGCCCAGCTTTCAAGGGCTCATTCACCGGAAATCGGAAACAAGCACAGCGGGCTCAACGAATCCACACCTCATCATAGATCTGCGTCACCTCCACTGGAGGTTTCCTTGTCTACCACCGGCGAACCTGCTGTTTTCACCATTGATCTCAAAGCTGCCCCCATAGTTGCGGAAGATAGTTCTACTCCGGAATCCAATGAAGATGGTGATAGGCTCTTATTACCATCACATGTTACAATCTTCCATGATGACGGACCGATTCCCGCTGAGGTACTCCCACCCCCAAAACTGAGCTCAGACGACGAGGAATATATAGAGTACCTCGATTATGAAGATCGCAAGGTCTGTTCCGTCGTGTTTTTTTATATCGTATACATTAAAACCTGTTTAAAGGCCCCTGGGTTGGTCCGCTATTTTGAAGTTGAAGGAGAAGAATCCAATCAATTGAGACCCTTGATATTCAAATGCAAGAATTGTGGCGCAGAAGGTGATCATAAGACCTATGAGTGTCCCACACAGATAGTAAGCTATAGAACCTTGGATGCGCATCACTGCTCACGAATTCCTTAGTGTCTGACCTGTGGTGCGCGTGACGAGCACTCTACACGAAGCTGTCCAATTAGCAAGACGTGTTACACCTGCGGCATGAAAGGTCACATTAATAAAGTACGATTACTGCGTGTTTGTTGTGCTATTTCCTGTCATAACATGTTATAGACGTGCCCCAATCGTTTTTCGGCTTATATGGCGTCATCTGATTTTCATGGTGACTGCGACCGCTGTGGATCCACAGAACATAATCTGAATGTATGTTACTACCAATACACATTTATATGAAACCACTTTGACTGGACCATATCATTTCTAGGAATGCCCGACCCTCTGGCGCATATACCAGTATGTGAACGATGACGAACGCATCGTAATCATGGAGAGTCGAGAGGAAAAGAAACAACTTGGGATTGGCGAAGGACGCGAAGGATACATTGGTGGGGAGGTGTGGTGTTATAATTGCGCGAACACGAGTCATTTAGGAGACGTGAGTGAAATCTACGTTGCCCAGTCTTCCTGAACGTCAGGCAACCTTAGGATTGCGATGAACTCCCCCATCCGGCGACCTTGCCTACGGAATACTCTGCATTTAGTTCGCACAACGTTATGTCAGGGCCATTCTATGATCCTGCTGCCGAACCGGTTTCTATAAAACGCGGACAGAGGGAGCGAGAGAATGAGGTCGACTGGCCTCGTTTACCGGACGACTTGGATGCAGGTGCTCCCATAGACGTGGGCAAGCGGGGGAAAAACAAGGACAAGGAAAGGCTAGAGAAGAGGTTCAGGGAGCAGGAGAATGAAGGCGAGGATTGGTTCAATGACATCCGGAACGTGAAGAGTAAAGGAATGGATCGGCAAGCGCCACGGCCAGGGCCGCTTGGAAAGACGTTAAAGTTCGGTTTGTTGAAAGATGTCTCCTCTCCGCCGCCTTCATTGCCAACCAGCGGCAGTGGGCCTAGCTTGCTCGCACGGCTTAGCGATAGTCGTGGAGGCAGCATTCGGGGAAGAGGTGATCGTGACCGCGACCGACGTGAACCATCGCACCAGTTCGAGAATTCCGTTCGTATTCGGGGAGCCGCAACCGACGAAAGAAACCAGGACGGTAGGTATGCACATTCGCGCAAAACCGAATGGGATAGAGACAAGCCAGGGCATCGAGGGTCAAGGCGGGGCCACGGGCCACGGTACAGGGGTGGCTACGGTAGATGACGATGTGGATTTTTAGAGGGCAGTTTGAACGCGCAACCAAGTTACCAGCCAGCCACACGTTTTCTAGTTACATACCCAGCTCGACGCCGTGTGGCTCGCTTGCAACTTGCTCGACTAGCTAGCATATAATTCTCCACACACTATCTTCTTCGTCACGTATTCCGATTCAAACGTTGACTGTGATGTTGAGCGGGTTGGTGGCTTCCCCGACGCTTGACCTTGGGGGCTGGTCGAGGAATGCATCCTCTAAACTCGCATCTACTATCGTAGATCCGACTGCACCAACCTCAGAGGCTGCCATCAGTCCCGTCACCCGCGCTGCAATCTCCATCGAGTATGCATCTCTGCGGCATGACAAGCATTGCCCAACAGGCATATATGTCACACCATCCACAGAAAGCATGCTCATCTGGGACGCCGTTCTTTTCGTGCACAAAGGCGAGTGATGGCAATTCTGAGTCGACAAGGCCACGCCAATGATCTCTCGTGTGCTCTCTAGGCGACTACGCAGGCTCCGTTCTCAAGTTTGTCATGACATTGCCCGACAACTATCCCGATCGACCTCCTACGGTGCGCTTCGTGACGGACGTATTCCACCCGCTTGTCGCGAGTCAAACAGGGATGTTCAACTTGATGGCGCGATTTCGACCCTGGAGGTGAGTCGCTTCGCCATCGATCTGGACAACATGGCAACAATGTACTGGTACCCCGTAGACCAAAAGAGCACCACGTTCACGACATCTTGTACTTCGTAAAGACTGCATTCAAAGAGCGTGTACTTGAGAAGCTGAATGAGATGGATGTAGTGAACAAGGAGGCTTTCAAGTAGGTGTTGTCTCCATGTCTGCCTACGTTCTCAGAGTCGGCTTACACGTTATCAGGCTGTCAGTCCATCCCGCGCAAAACTAGTAGTCTTGTTTCACTCTCACCGTTGCTCCACAGATATACAGAGAACCGGTCTTCTTTCGCGGCCCTTGCCCAGCAATCCTCGCAGTTATCGCAGTCACCGAGCGCGCTCTATGATACGCCAAGTTCGAGGAGAGCTTATTCATTTCGGTTCGCTCCGACAAAGCCCGAGCAAGTCGACACGGTTCTTGAAACGCTTTCAATTCAAACACCCTCCGGGCACACATCGTAGTAGCACACAGTCAGTTCATCATGTGATGTCTAGCTTTAATGCGGAGGATAACGATTGCAGTGTGCCCTGTTGGTAAAGCAAGAGTTGGAACTTGAAGCTTGAAGGGTAGCCATTCCGACTTCAAAGCCTCCTTGCGGAATGGAAACAGGATGTGTCGCAGTTCTGTGTCCGTTTCGTCAGACTCTACTAGTAGTACGGGACAGACATACGAACAAGTGCTTGCTACCTGTCCTACTGCAGCCAACACTCCTAGTCCTAGCAGCCCCGGCGATGGTCCTAACCGACACTGAAGGAGTCACTGCAGCGCTTTTATTCTGCTGTCTCAAAATCAACTTCACACAACATCCCCAGCTACTATACTTCCCCAAGTGTTCGAATTTTTTGTAAGAGTCACGAATAACACAACAACAACTTGATTGTTACTAGTCAAAAATTTTGTCATAAGAAGTTTACCCTCTCAACTAGAGCTCTATGAAATTTTAAGAAAAAAGAATGTGGGGATTGTTGAGAACAATGAGGATGAAACTCGTAGGTCTGGTTTCACGTTAGTCTTTGAATTATTTTCCGAGAGGATGTCACACATGGTCACGCCATGCTGAAGGTCGGCAGGCATGAAAATTCCACGTCACTCCCCCCTATCTTATCACACCGACACATCTTTCTCAGAATTTAACACAACAATGAGTATGAACCCTCTCGGAGAAATTGTTTTTAGCACAAGAGGGAGGTATTGAACCCGGGTATCAATTTATGTACTATCAGGAATGATCTATGTGATTCCCTGGCTGGTTTAGATGCATCTAGCTCGACTAGCATCCATTCAGTGAATTACCACACAAGTTCTGCATCGTTTCTGATCAAATAAAGTAGACAGCCCTCTGGAATAACATTTGATTATTCTATCTACAACAGCTTGAAGGCCAATATTGTGTTGTGCTTGCACTACAGTATGTTTGAAATTCGAACACTAGGGCGATTCGAGACTGTGGGGAAGTAAGTACCACTCACAATCTTATTTCATGTCCCTTCACAAGTGTGACCCATCCACAGGGTCTATTATTTGACACCCATTCCATAAACTACCAGGTATACTACGGGCCGTAGAGGCACCTCGTTTGCATAGTTTAGACTATTGGCTGCAGTATATATATATCTAAGGTTTCTTTCTGCTCTACAAATCCGAAACTTTCCCAGCTCCAAAGCAGTCATACTTCTGAACGTGTGCGCAAGAATTCATGGCCAGGATCATCGCTACTGCTGTTGTCATTGACGCTGGACGGCCTGTCGTTCAACAAGCGATGCACAGTGTCAACAAAAGGAGTGTCCGTGCCAGTGTCGTCATCCTACTCTCGAGCCATTGGCATGATCGTCGGGTGAGTGAATGTCCTTTGCGTACCTCTTTGACCCTTCCGAAGTGTTTGGAAAGCTTTTCAATTACCAAACTGTACGGTAGGTGCTGAGTCAATTTCCTAAAATCGTTCTGTGAGCTATATACTATTCAGAGAGTTTCCAGTGAATACATTACCGTCGAGGCTGAACATTGAGAGAATGACGAGCATCCAAAGTAGAGTCGAGCACATTGGACGAGTGAGCACCCTCGCTCACAGATAGCTTGATAGAGTACTCTTTGTCAGAGTTACCACGGCCAAAATTCCTTTCATAAAGCTCGAACCTGTAACAGAGAGATAGTGAGGCCATTGAAAGAATCAAGAGCTGAGCGACGGACGTGATGTGTGACTGCATTGTGTACGATCAGCTTTATCCTTGCCACGCTGGGAATTGAAGGTCACGCACGCAGTAATCCAGTTCTGGAATCCGTCTGTTGGCTATCGGCAATCCAGATAGTAAAACGAGGTTGACTAGTGTATGGATGTGGCTCTCCTTTGTGAAGTACAGGGTGACAGAGCTTCCTCCATTATTACGGGCAATTTCGAGGTCTTCAACGACCTTCCGAAGTAGAGGAAGCGAGGTCAAGACTCCGATTTCTTCCCTAGACCCGGGGGAAAAAGGTATATTTTGGGATTAACAAAAAGGTGGGCTGAATGTACTTTTCATGGGGATCGATGCCGTACTCCTGGGGGGCGACCAAGTCAAAAAGTGCCTTTGCACGACCATATAGTTCGTGGAGCTTGCGATCTTGTGTTTGATTCGGGTTGGTGCTTTGTGCAGCATGCTCATCAAAGATGGCAAATAGAAATTGCCGATGATGGAGGGCGCAATACTTGATGGTGTCGTAGAGTTCAGAAACCTGTGGCAAGACATTGCAAATGAATACCAGGATATGACATAGCTCCATCTGACTTACACGGGAGGGGTCAAACTTTTTCTGTTCTACGTCACAAAAGTCTTCAAACAACTTTTCCCAGCGTTCTCGGAAGAGCCACGGTTCATCGCCGCAGCACCTGGGTGATGTTTAGTCTATAGTTGAATTAAATACATGGTCATGCGCATACCAGCGCTCTTGAATTTTGTCAACATCCAAGGTTTCAAAGTTCTTGCGCATGATAGCGCGGAAGGAGCTCAAGAGCTCAATCACCTCCTGGTCCAGAGATAAGACAGGGGTATGTAAGTGTTCAGTGTTCACCTACTTTCACAACTTCGACTGGCTCCTTCTTCATGCTCTTCGGCCATGTAAGTTCTGGTCGTTTCTCGGGCTCACCAGGCCTAAGCAGTATCTTGAGTCGCTTCTTGACATCGTCCATGAGATCCTTTGCGGCATTTGAGTCGTCTAAAAGATCTTTGCGGATGATAAGCGCGGGGGGTCCTCCATGAGGACTAGAACCAGTCCTATGCGGTATTATATTGTTCGGATTATCATCCAGAGAAGAGCGGGAAGAAATCGAACTGGCGGAGGAAGACGGGGGATAATTCGATTGATTGTCAACCAGAGCTGCAGCAAATATTTCCGCTGAGGCAATGACACGTCGCTCCGATGAGGTGTAAATCTAAGATCTAGGGTTAGTGACATGGACTCATGAAAGCCACCTGGTGTTGAGATTTACCGTGACGTTCTGAAGGGCATCCCTGTCTACACCCGGAAATGAGCTACCCTGGTCGCGGTTAGCTGGGATAATGGCCTACTCATGATGGAAAGGTCTTTCTTCATGTTCTCGCCGAGATCCTTAGATTGATATCTTGCTGAATGTGTGAACTGTTGATTACAATAATATTGTAGAAGAGTATAAAATAGCAGCAAGCAGGATCTTACCTCACCACCCCATTTGAACACCAAAGTCAGCTTGGTCAATCTTCGCGGTTGACCAGCCTGCCGCTTGGAATATACGGGCTTGAGCTGCGTCTTCGTTCCAGGCAGGTCGATCTTACTGAAAAGAGCGTTACTCAGCTGTGTAAGCTTCGCGAGATCATCGCCGTCAGCGCCAAGAGACTTTGCCTCCTCCACCGCTTTCGCGACAAGGTTCAGTTGCTTCCTCTCCCGGAGTATAATCTCTTCCTTCTCGCCGTTGAGCAGGCGGACGAAGGGTTGTGTCCAAACATCACCGATGGGGAAGTTGAATTTCAACTTTTGTTTTGGCGTGCGATCAGCATGGCGGAAGACGGTCACATTTGCTTTGAGGCACCAGCTTGCGGACTGTGACAGGGCGTCGGCTGGAGGGAGAGGACGATCTATGGAAGACGAGACATGTATGCAAAGATTGGCAAGAATCTCTGCTGCTTTGTCTGGTGAACAAGGGTACTGGGTGAGTATGTTTCCCGCATGTGATGGGGTAGAAAAATCTCTGACCGTAGTAGGACTCGTTGCCTTTGACAAAGCTCCATCCATTGACATCGATTACCTGGCTGCTTTTCCCGCCCTGGCACCTCAACATGTCGAAGCCACAGACGTTTTGACCGAATGCTTGGCAGATTTTAGCAGCATAAGATTTCTCTGGTTCGCTGAGATGAGTGATGAATCTGAAAGGATATCAGGGTTGGAACGGTATAGGGGCGGTGGATGATATCGGGATACCGTATTTCTTTTCCCTCCGTGTTCCGGCGGACGACACCGTCTACGACGGGTGACTTGCGGGTCTCTGCATGGAAATAGTCTGTTCCAACGGTGTAGACTTTGATGTCCTCCGAATTATCGACATCGATGAACTCTTCGTAGATGTAAGAACCGTCTGTGCGAGGGCAAGTGAGGTTTTGATCGAGGTCGCTGGACTTGTTTCCGACCTGGATTGGAGATGAAGGGGTTGAGGGGGCGGGAAGGATGATGGAACGAACCTTCCTGAACAGGCGACGACCACCGCCTCCGCGGAAGTAGATGTACACGTTGTGGTCCTCACCGCTGACTGGTTTTTCCACAAATGGTTTTTCCAAGACTTTGCCATCAATGATGATGGCATCACCATCCTCGCGCATGATTACCTCTGGAGTGACACGGAAGTCGCCGAGTTGGATGCCGAGTTTGTCGATCATGATCTGCTGGAGCTCGGGATCAAGACGGGGACCGCCGTCTCTAGAAACCTCTAGACGCCTTGGGGTTGGGACGTGAAGATGGTCCAGGATGGCACCGACGAGACGACGGTCCCAGAGGAGGGCCTGGGTGGGAAGATCGTTGATGCAAAAGGGGTTGCGGAGCTTGACGTACGAGATGGTCTTGTCGAGGGGAAAGTCAGTGGAAAAAAAGGATATGAGAACGTCGCAGCGGGGCCAATTTTCGACATCTGAAAGGATGGGTGAATAAGAGGGTACGAGACGGGAGCGGAGAAGTGGCGAGCCTTCGTCAAGAATAACTTTGTCACCGAAGACCATGACTTCTATCGCGCCGCGAGACCACGAGACGAGACGTGTCAGGATCTCACGCATCGGCTTTGAACGGGCTTTGATGTCCATGGCACATATACCAAGGATGACGGGTGGACGAGGGGGGTCATGTGGAAGGGTGTCAGAATGGGAAGCGATGGAGGAGCGGGAGGAGGACCTGGTGAGAATGGAGCTGGAGCGCGGAGAGGGATGATCTGAGCTGCCCAGAAAGGCCGATATGCGCGACGGTCGCTGTTGCATCACCAGTGCGATACTCTCACTTGTTCCCACGGTCCGTGGTACTTACTGTATCCGGACGTCTCCGAGGCAGTGCGAGGCATTTGTGCGCTTGTGAGGCATTTGTGCCCACCGACATATATAATGAAAGATAGACTCGCTGGAGAGATATCGACATGGACAACAGCACCCTCCACTCCGCCAGGTATCGTATCCTTATCCATCTCTCTTTTCGCTCCAGCTCACCCCCACCCCCTCTCCAGCCAGTGCGTATGCACCCCCTCTTTCCCCTCCTGGCAGCGCGCCAAGCCTGCCCAGCAGTGTTCTCTCTGCCAACACAATGACCCACCCACCCCGCACAATCTCACCCTCTCCATCAATGGCATGACCTGCTCTTCATGCGTCGCTACCATCACAGAGATGCTCTCCCGTCTCCCCGGCATATCCGACGTCGTCGTCACCCTCCTCAGCAACTCCGCCACCGTCCGTGTCGAGAACAAGAGCCTTATCTCCTCCGTCATCGACACCATCGACGACTCCGGCTTCCAAGTAGAGCTCATCAGCGCAGATCCCATCCTCCCTTCACCTCCCACCAGCCAACTGCCCCCCACCGGCTTCCGTGAAATCTCGCTCCGCGTCGACGGCATGTACTGCCAGTAAGTCCATCTCAATCTTCCACACGCGCTCTCACAATTTTTCATCAGGCATTGTCCCGGGAAAATATTGAACGCACTACATGACCTTTTCCCAAGAATTGTCATCACGAAACCATTCACTGATCATACCGACCCTCTTATCGGTTTATCATATGAACCTGCCCCTCCAGATTTCACCATCCGCACCATCATTTCCCGTATAGTCTCTGCAGATCCCGCATTCACTCCCTCTCTATATCATCCTCCCACACTCGAGCAGCGCACCCGCAGCATGCAGCTCCACGAGCAAGCAACTATCCTCAACCGTCTTCTCTTCACCCTTGTCGTCGCCATCCCTGCGTTTATCATCGGTGTCGTGTACATGAGCCTCGTCCCCTCCGGAAACCCGTCGAAAAACTATCTTTTGGATCCCATGTGGAACGGAAATGCCTCACGGGTACAGTGGTCCATGTTCTTTTTGGCAACTCCCGTCATGTTTTATGGCGCGGGGCTTTTCCATCGGCGCAGTATCAAGGAGATCACGGCCACATGGCGCAAAGGAAGCTCAACGCCGATCATCACACGCTTTACCAGATTCGGCAGTATGAGTCTTCTTGTAAATACTACTCCTTTCTTCCTCCCGCCTCCTCACTCATATCCGTCGTCTCAGGTTTCCGCTGGTGTATCCGTGGCGTATTTCGCCTCTGTTGCACTCCTGGCGCTCGCCGCGTCTCGGCCACCTGCTGCAAGCGGAATCGGTGATACCACTACATACTTTGATTCTGTCGTTTTTCTCACCCTCTTCTTGTTATGTGGTGAGTGGGAACGCTGCACTTTCTTTATTGAGCCAACCTGCTTTAGGCCGGTACCTCGAAGCGTATAGCAAAGCACGAACCGCCGACGCTATTACAGCGCTGGGTTCCCTTCGCCCAGCAGAGGCCCTTCTGGTAACTCCCCGTCGTCCGTCCGATGTGGTTCTTTATTCGCGTAACACAGACCTCGAGAAAGGTGACCCCCTCTCCGAGAGTGGGGATCTGGCCGTTGTCCCTGGGCTCAAAACCGAAAAAGTATCTGTTGATCTTCTCGAAGTAGGGGACATTGTCCGTGTCTTGAAAGGAGCGACTCCACCCTCTGATGGCACTATTGTGTCTGGTGCTGAGACGTCGTTCGACGAAAGTTCCCTCACAGGTGAGGCTAGGCTCATCGAGAAGAAGGCTGGAGATCAAGTTTTCCTCGGTACCATTAACAAGGCAAAAACCGTTGATGTCAGAGTGGACGCCGTCGGGGGTGTGACGATGTGAGTATTAATCTGACACTAATGCATACCCTCTCATAATCTTTCGTAGGTTGGACCACATTGTTCGAATTGTTCGTGAAGGACAAATTCGACGTGCCCCGATCGAACGGATCGCGGATATGGTCACAGGCGTGTTCGTTCCGATCGTCACTCTGATCGCCATCATCACTTGGGTTGTCTGGCTCGCTCTCGGACTAGGAGGTGGCATCCCTCGCGATTATCTCGATATTGAAGTGGGAGGCTGGAGTATGTGCTATCTAGTCTATCTCCTAATTCTTTCGGCTAACATGCTTTACACTAGCCGTGTGGTCGCTGGAGTTTGCAATTGCAGTGTTCGTGGTTGCCTGCCCCTGTGGTATTGGTCTCGCAGCTCCAACTGCCCTCCTCGTCGGTTCCGGTCTCGCAGCCGAACACGGCATCCTTGCACGCGGCGGAGGCGAAGCATTCCAAGAGATGGCGCGAGTCGACGTTGTTGTGTTCGACAAGACTGGAACGCTGACCGAGGGAGGGCAACCTCAGGTTTTCGACTTTGAGGTGACTTCCGGGTCAACATGGGCGAACCAGACCATCCTTGGCATTGCTGCGGAGCTCGAGTCCGCATCATCACACCCATTAGGCACCGCTATCAAACAATACGCAATGGAGCATGGGGCAGCCCAGTTGAACGCGACTGATTTCGACGAAATCGCCGGGCGCGGTGTGAAGGCCCACTTTGATGCGTTGGGTTGTACGGCTCTCATTGGGAATGAAGCCTGGATAGGGGAGCACGGGGTCGTTCTAGACAGTCAAACAGCTTCTACATTGGCCAAATGGACAATCGAGGCCAAGAGTATCGTCCTTCTCGCGATCAGCGATAGCAGCGCTAAAACCTTTTCTGTCGTGGCTATCTTTTCCGTGACAGACCATTTGCGACCGGAGGCTTCTAGCGTCATTCGACTTTTCCACGAGAAGGGCATCAAAACTTGGATGATATCTGGCGACAACGAGCTGACGGCAAAGGCTGTTGCGAAAATGGTCGGCATCCCAGAGATGAATGTCTTGGCAGGAGTGCTCCCCCACCAGAAAGCAGAAAAGGTCGAATGGCTGCAAGTGAATGGTACCAAGCGTCCCGATTCGAGATGGCGGAGGCTTTTCGGAAAGAAGAGGATGAACGAGCGGTGCATCGTGGCGATGGTCGGTGATGGTATCAACGACGCACCTGTGGGTCGATTTCTTTTTACTCTCAACGTCTCAGTGTACTGACGAATGCGAAAAGGCCCTCGCTGCGAGTGACATCGGAATTGCCATCGGATCTGGTAGCGATGTTGCCATCTCTAGCGCTTCATTTATCCTGGTATCTTCGAACCTCAAGAGTCTCCTTACGTTGTGTGATCTATCGCGAACAGTCTTCAACCGTGTCAAACAAAATTTTGTGAGCACCCTGGTGTTTGCCCAGCGTACAACCATGGCTGATTAGTTCTCGCAGGTTTGGGCGTTCATGTACAACATTATTGCGGTACCCATCGCTGCGGGCGTGATTTACCCCGCTGGTCACGTTCGCCTTGCTCCTGTGTGGGCATCACTAGCGATGGCTTTATCGTAAGTCTTGTATGAACAAATGCGTGTGGATTCGAGGTGCTAACCTATGTTCGCAGGTCCGTTTCTGTCGTCTCTTCCTCGCTGTTACTCAAGTTGTATAGAGAGCCCAAGGTGTAAATCATCCTATACTGGAGCATAGAGGCTACTTGCAGGATCATGGTCATGTTATCCTTTCAAGTTGTACATTGTTGTATCAATATATCCACACATATTTCTCGGCACATGCCAGCTACGTGCAGGTCAGGACGTTTTCTGTTGCTGCAACAGTTGATGTTCTTTCTTCGTGCGATAAAAGTCTGAAAACGACAGCCGGATACCCAAGAACCGGCAGTCGAGATCAGGGTGGGATTGAAGTGCATGGACGATGGATTGTGCAGAGTCGCTAAAGGACGTGCTGTACTCCCTCACGAGTGTACGGATTTTCGAAAGGGATTGAACGCCCACACAATCCGGCGTTGACGCAGTGTAGATTCCCTGACACGATGTAAGGCACTATGGGGAATGATGCAAAAAAGACATACCCTGTCCACGTCTTTTGCTTGGTCTCGTCTTGCTGACTCTGACAAACAGTAGTGATAAAGGTTTTCCTGTCAACGTAGTCGTAACAAGCGATCGGAACTCTAGGGGTCGAGACTCACAGTGGCCTCACGGAATTGCAGGATTGTCTGAAAGACATCTCGGACTTGGGTAAGGAGGTTCTCCTGAAAGGGGACGGATAAGTACATTTACAATTCCAAGGGGATGCGTCCGAACCTCCTTCCCGGCCTTTGGGAATAGCAGGAATACCTTCTTGACCATCCTATCGAGGTACGACCGATGTGCCTCGATCATGGCGTCAAGATCACCTTCACGTTTTTGGAAAAACTCGGTCAAGATTTTCCACGAGCACGCTATCACCTCCAATTGGCAGTAGGCCTGCATCTGGCGAATGAAATGTATCATTTCAGCCATGACGATGCGAATCTGGTGCCAGTCATATTCAAGATCTAAAACAACATGCTTTCTGAGTCGGGAAAACTAAAGGTGGAGGCATGCCTACCAGGTAACCTCAGGAACGTCCTCGATGCACCTGCAATTCTCATCCAACCCTGACTCAGCGTGCTCTCCATCCTCTTCATCTTCCACAGGTGATTGAACAGCTTTAGATACTTGACCATCGAATCAGGGTCGAGGATAGTGTCAATTGGTGCATCCACTTTGTATTCGAGGGTGAAGACATCCCAGCCGATTTCGCCGTGGGAGTACTCGAGCATGCGTGCGTCGAGTCTGCGAAGCACGTCCGGGGAGTCGTTTTGTGCATTGGAGGTGCGGACGGCTGTTTCGAGCGTCGCAGTCAGGTTGTGTCGATAGAGTGTGTTTGCGGGACGAGTGAGACTTGGTCTGCGACAACGATTAGAGATTGTAAGCTCTCAGTGGCGCAAGGTCGACTTGCCCTAACGCCTCCATGAGTTGCTCTGCAAAGTCTCCATAGCCGAGGAGTAGATAGTGTTTTAGAGCACGAAGATGATCCATCAATTTGAACTTTTCGATGAATACCTCGAAGAGCCGTCGACTCGCGGTCGAGTAGGCGGAGTCTATGGATCGCTCGAGGCCCGCGATATCACTGTACTTGAGGACTGTTGAAGGGGAGAAATGAGATTGGTCGAATGTGGGAGATGTGTGACTCACTTCCGCCGGTATTGCTCATCTTTTCTCGGGTGGCAACCCAATCACTGTCATGGCAGCTATATCGGATGAAGTTGAGGCTCTTTCCGG
>JBBPSL010000006.1:115732-191242 GCA_038093555.1 Butyriboletus appendiculatus
GGAGAAATGAGATTGGTCGAATGTGGGAGATGTGTGACTCACTTCCGCCGGTATTGCTCATCTTTTCTCGGGTGGCAACCCAATCACTGTCATGGCAGCTATATCGGATGAAGTTGAGGCTCTTTCCGGTAGAGAATATCTACGGGGAGGGCTGTCTTCGATTGATGCACTGGCCGGGCAGTGCTCTTGCTTACCTTTTTCCCAAAGGCTTCTCCGACGAACATGGGTAGCATGTCCTTTCTGAAATGGTATTTTGCCTCCCAGAGCCGAAGACCGCTTTCGCGCTCGGCGGACATATCCTCTGCGTCACCCGCGAGTGCGCCAAACACGCCGTCTCCGTTGGCTGCGAGTGATGAAGGGTGTAACAGGTATTGTACGTGGGCAAGGTCTGGATCGACAGAAACAAAGAACTCGTTGTAGGGATCGTAGAGTTCGCCCGAAAACAGCCATTTGTGCAAGGTGGAAAAAAATGGTTTGGATACCTATGTAGAGTTGGGGTGAGTTTGCCGAGGGAGGAGGGGAAAACAAACCTCTTCAAGCAATTGATCTGTGAACTTGCGAACAAAAGGGTCGCCGTTATCGGTGTAGCTGTGAATGAGGTTGACTAGAGCGCCACCCTGGGCGTCTGGCAGGAGCTGTTCAGGGGGGGAGTACGGGAGGTGGGGAAAGGAGGTACCTCTAGCGCCCTCGACGCAGACGCTCATCATACGCATTCTGAGCCTCCAGTCATTTAGCCAGACATCCAAACGCTTTAGAGTGAGAGCGGACTCTCGGTCAGTCATGTCAGACTCGGTGTCTGGATTTGGGGATGACATCTGGGACTCGAGGATGGCGACGAGACGGTAGTACTCTGTGAGTTGAGCCTGGAGATGATGACACAGACTCTGTTCGATCATGCCGACGGCGGAGAGGCGCTGACGATCTTTGACAAAGGCGTCGACTCTAGAATAGAGGTGGCCGACCTCGGCGAGTCTGTGTATAAGAGACCTCACGGGGGAAGGAATGATGTATCGCTGTGGATTGGTCAGGGAGGAGAATGGAGAAAGAAAGTGGGGTACCATGTCATCGAGGAAGACGAGCTTGTTGACATCATCTTGGTCGGAGACGGCGAGCTGTACGTATTTGCCGGATATGCCTTGAAGGAGATAGAGGGTGTCGCGCAAGAGGAGATGTTCTGGGAGGCGTGCTCGGGCTTGTTGGGTGGGTGAGTGAGTGGAGAGGATGAAGTTTGGGAGAGAGGTACCTGTTCGCGCGCGGTAATCGCGGAGAATGTCGGCCTTTGACTTTTGCTTAGGAAGACGTGCGGGCGGGAGAGGGTCTACTGGGCTTGGGGCGGCGGACGGCGGCCTGGTGGGCGGGGGCTGGAGGGTGGCGAGGAAGGGCGTGGAGTGAGGGCGTGGGGAGGATGCGAGCGCGTAGAGGAAGAGGAGGGCCTCATGTTTGCGGGCAAGGACAGGCTGGGAAAGGGGTGAGCGAGGAGGGGAGAAAGGGGAGGGACGGACCTGGTCGAGGAGACGGGAGAGCAGATTTGTGAAGCGGAGAGAGGCGGTGCTCGGGGATGGGTGGTGGAGGACTGTGGGGGGGCAGGGTGAGCGGGAGAGAGAGAGAAGGAGGGCCGCTCACGGTGTCGCTTGATGAGGCTGGCGAGGTGTGCGGTGTCGGGCTCGTAGGACCCGCCAATATGGCTGTCGAGCGGGTGAGCGGGGCAATCTCGGGCTGGGTGGGACTGACCTGGAGAGGATGTCGGCTGCGTGGGCTGCGAGGTCGTCTCTCAGCCGTCTGTTGTCCCGGGCGTCGGCCACGAGCGCGACGACGAGCGCGTCCACCGACGACGCGGCCATAGTGGTGGCTGTGTTGGAGATACAGTAACGCGCTTTCCCTCTGCCCGCCATGTCGGACTCGACCCGTCCGTTCCCCTACCAGACACGTCTCCTCGAGCGGACTCACACAGAGCATTCCCCCCCTACCAGGTCCCGCTGGACTCCCTCTCATCGCATCGCCCCCAGTCTCGATGTCGTCCGAGGAAAGTGGGAAGAGCGCGCCCGCGCCGAAGCTGCCCAAGTCTCCACTCCCCCCAAGGACTCAACCCCTCCCCATCTCAAGCGCCATACCCTTCCCGCCCACATCGTCGCCTCCCCCCTCTCCCCAAACACAACCGGCATCTCCGTCGAGAACCTCGACTCCCCCTCCTCTGCTTCCCCATCTCTCCACCGCATTCGCCTCCCGCCCCAGTCCCCCTCCACATCAAATCTCTCCGACTCTTCTCCGTCTACTATCCCGCAATCTTCTTCTCATACCCCGTCCCCGCGCTCACGTCGCTCAAACACCCTCGACAGCTCCACCGTCAGCTATGCCGCTGCCCGTCACGCATTGAACAAGGTTTCTTATTCTCCCTCGATCTCCTCATCCCCCACATCCAGTCCGTTGTTCACCCCCAATGCTTCCGCGTCCGCTCTTCATCACCGCCCTACTTCGGTCTACGCTACCTCACACCACAGCTCACCAACTCCACCGGACAAGCCCCATCACCGTCCATCCTCCAGTCTCGATCGTGCCCATACTCCTTCTCCTTCCCCCGATCGTCCTTCATCCCGCGCCTTATATTCACCCTCCCCCACGCCCGTCCCGTCTTCCGTCATGTCGCCCACTCCGTACAAGAGTTCATACATGGCCAACAAAAAGGCATCCACCTATGGACAGATCGGTGCCCGCAGGCTCGGTTTCCATCTTCCCCGTATAGCCAGTGGAGACGGCGATGACGCCCCACACGAGCACGACCACCCATCTTCACCAGTCGACCAGACTAGCCCACATAGGGAACATCCCCTTTACCACCTTCGTTCTCATAATGACCCTCCCCTCTCCCCCGTTCCTCAGGAGCGAGCGGCATCTGGTCTTGCTCACTCCGATGACGTCGCTGGCGTACCTGGTCGCCTTCGTTTATCAAGAGACAAGACCCCAAAAGCCGCGCATACGTCCCCTTTGCCCTCCTCGCGTTTGACAAGGGGACTCTGGGCGGATACACAAAGGCATCTACTGCAGGCCTACGAATATCTCTGTCACGTTGGCGAGGCCCAGCAATGGATCGAGGGTTGTCTCGGTGAGGAACTCGGCTTTGGTGTGGTGGAAATGGAAGAAGGGCTAAGGAATGGTGTCGTCCTCGCCAAGTTGGTCAGAGCATTCCAGGGCGAACAAGTCGTTCGTCGCATTTACGAGGTACTCTTCTCTCCCTCTTTTCCCTCTCCGGTGTTGACCAGTTTCCCAGTCAAAGTCGTCCAAGCTAGATTTTCGACACTCCGACAATATCAACTATTTTTTCGTCTTTGTTCGACATGTCGGTCTTCCCGAAGTGGGTTCTTTCCTCCTTCACTGTCGATATCCTCCATCATTCATGATCCCATAGTGCTTTATCTTTGAGCTCACGGACTTGTACGAGAAGAAAAATCTCCCAAAGGTCATTTATTGCATTCACGCTCTCAGGTATGTTGTGATCGTTCCCTAGTCCTCAACGGCTCATCTCGCGTAGTCATCTCCTCGCTAGGCGAGGACTAGCCCAGCGTATAGGAAACTTGCTCGGCCAATTGCAGTTCTCCGACGATCAACTGCAAAAGACACAGAAAGGGCTCAATGATGCTGGCGTTCCAATGCCCAACTTTGGTAATGTTGGTCGAGAACTCGCCAAAGAGATTAATGAAGACCCGGAGGTCGAAATAGAGACCGAGGATGAGCGTGAGCGTTGCCATACCGCACCGTTTTCTTGTATCATCATGACTTATATGTATTCTAGGGCAAGATCGCTTGCTTTTGGAGAGTGAGGACTCCATCCACGCTGTGCAATGTTTGGCGCGTGGATTCCTAGTTCGAAAAGCGCAGGCTACCCAACATGCCCGCCTTTGTTTTGCAGAACGATATGTACCCAAGGTTCAAGCTATATGTCGTGGTGCCATCGCACGATGCCATGTCTCTGACCTCCGCAGGGAAACCGTCGATCTCACCCCATGGGCGATTCGCCTCCAAACCGCCGCTCGCACGGTTCTGAAACGTAGACAATGGCTCGCCTACCTTAAACGTATTCGGAAGTCCGTCAAGTACATTGTTAAAACACAGGCACAGATTCGGGGCGTGCTCCAACGGCGGCGATTTGCTCGACTCAAAGCGGCGCTGCAGAGCAGTCGGGTACTCTTTGTAAAGTTTCAGTCTTCCGCGCGGGTCAAGATTGCGAGACAAAACGTCAACGAGTTATCCAAGACGTTTGCCAAAGTCGAAATTTCAACGTCCGTTGTGTCCGTGCAAGCGGCTGCGCGTGGGTTCTTGAAGAGGACTGCGATATCTGAGCAACTGAGGAAACTTGATCTCGCAGAGGATAGTATCGTTGCTTTACAGGCCCAGTGCCGAGGTGCACGCGTGCGTAGACGGATCCAGGCGCAGCTTGCGAACCTAGACAACGTATCTTCCATCATCATCCGAATACAAGCCGCAGCTCGGACGTATATCGCTCGTAAACGCCTACTCAACCTCATCCGTGGTCTCCGTCGAGCGACCCCAATGTTGATAGGTCTCCAAGCCCGCGCTCGCGCGAGTCTTGCCCGTCAACAACACCGGAACCTCGACAAAGCACTCTCCGAGATCAAAGTCGCCTCTTCCGTAGGAGGTTTGCAAGCGCTCGCCCGCGCCGCACTCACTCGTAACTGGCACCGGGAGCAACAGAAGAAGCTCGAATTCGTAGCACCAAATGTGACAGGTTTGCAAGCCGTTGCAAGAGGTTATTTAGTACGCAGGGCCTACATCGCATGGCGTGATCATCTGTGGTGCAATCAGCCTGTCGCGACAATGTTACAGGCACTACTACGTGGTGTTCTCCAGAGGCGCAAGTTCTACGCAAAGATACAGTACTACCGCGAGAACTTGCACAAAGTCATTAAGATCCAGTCTCTTTTCCGTGCAAAGGAGACGCGCGAACAATATCGTCAGCTTACTCTCGGCAAGAACGTCACGGTTGGCACAATCAAGAACTTTGTCCATCTTCTCGACGATTCAGAGGCTGATTTCCAAGATGAGATCAAGGTGGAAAGGTTGAGGAAAAAGGTTGTCGAGAACATTAGAGAGAACCAGGCCCTCGAGAACGACGTGAACGATCTGGACGTCAAGATTGCGCTCGTAGTGCAGAACGTCAAGTCGTTTGAGGAGCTCGTCAAGGTGCGACGAATGTATGGTGCGGATAGTGCAGCTGCACATGCCGCACGAGCTTCTATTCTTGCTGCCCACGGTGACCCGTTTGCCGGGCCTTACACTTTAGATCATGCAGCCAAGCGGAAACTCGAACTGTATCAGCAGCTCTTTTACCTGCTTCAGACACAAGGAAACTATCTGAGTCAGATGTTCGTCCAGCTGACTGACGATGACTCGGAAAAGCATAGATCATTGGTAGAGCGCGTTGCGTTGACGTTGTTTGGTTACGGACAAGATAGACGAGAAGATTATCTTTTGCTTAAGCTACTCCAGGTTAGTGTCATGAGCACAGGATCGTTGCGATTATATAGTTGTTCATCTATTCATCTACAGCTATCCATTCGCCAGGAAGTTGCCCGTGCCCGAACAGTCGACGACGTCGTTCGTGGCCATCCAATGTACATCAATATCGCAGTACAATACCTCCGACCCAAACAGGTAACCTACGTCCGGGAAACGCTCCAAGCCATCGTGCGGGAACTCGTTGAAGCCGCCGACCTTGATCTCGAGTCAGATCCCTCAATAGTACGTATCGCACCATTTATCAGTGACAAACTCTCGATTGAACCTCAGATTCATCGGGCGAGGATCGATATTGAGGAAATGCGATCTGGTAGAACAAGTGCAAAGGTCAAAGATCTTCCTTTCTACGAAGCTCTGAAGGATCCAGATACCAGAGCTGAGTATATTAGACGTAGGTGAAGCTTTGGAGATCCTATCGCAACCATTCACAAACAAGGGCTGTCTAGATATGCAGAAGTTGCAATGGTGGAGCGAAGCTTTCGTGGTAGCTATCATCCAGTCAACTAAAAAGATGCCGTACAGTCTGCGATTCATAGCACGCGAGACATTGCTTTCCTTGCGTGTGAGTCAGGTGTAGTCTTTTGCTTATTGTATCGCTTATGTTGGCCCAGGAAAGATTCCCTGATGCGCCGGACATGGCCTACGCCGCATGTATTGCAAGGCTGGTTTTCTACAGATACCTGAACCCGGCTATCCTGTTTGTTTCATCTCCCTACAAGTAGACTCTTTTTGACTCTCAACCCAGCGCTCCGGAAACTTTTGATATGGTCTCCGCCACAGTTGACGTCGCCTCGAGGAAGAATCTCGCACAGATATCTCAGGTGCTGACGCAAATTGCCTCGGGTTCCGAGTTTTCAGAAGACAGACCCCAATTTGTACCCATCAATGAGATGGTGCACAAGACCATTGCGGAAACGACAGTCTGGATGCTCCAGAGTGATTACTCCCCACTGCCATGGGTTTGTCAACGTTATCTTATGTTTTTATTTACAGTCGCAGATGTCCCAGACGCTGAGACTCATTATCACGCGCATGAATTCTTGGACGCTACCGTCCAACCGAAGCCTATTTATATTTCACCCAACGAGGTATATGGAATGCACGCTTTACTCTCAAAGTACCAGGGCAAACTCGTAAGAAATTGCATCTTTTCATGACTGCTCGCAACTCACTTGTTTGTCCAGTCGCCTTCCCGTGATGATGCTCTGCGTGTTATTTTGCACGAATTAGATGGTGTTCCGCATCTCGATAATGACGAACTAAAGGATGCTCGCGATAAAGCTATTACTCTAGAACTCACGAACAGGTTTGCGCGTGTCCAAGGTTAGTTTCGTTCCAATGCTCGAATATACTGCTTATGTGGTTTCAAGATCCTCAAGCAGATGAGAAAGCATTGTGGGTCCAGGCTAAGCGTGGTGTTCTAGCAATCCTTCGCGTTCAACCTGCGCAAAACCTTCTCGAATCTTTGATGCGCCCAGAAACTGAGGAGGATGAGTTGCGCTGGGAGATTATTGTGACTGAAATGGACAACGAACCTGTTAACAGGCGAATGCCTTCAACCACTGGTGTGGAATCCGGGTACAGGCTTGAAGACATACGATCGTTTGTTTACCAGTCCTCCCCGTAAGAGTATGGTATTAATATATTTCCAGGCTCCTATTCAAGGATATCAAAGCGCGTGCCATAGGCTTTCTTCTTGAGCTGGAGGAACGAGGGAAGATCACGCGGAGCGATGGGTTTCAAGGCATTCTAAATGCTATCGCCAGTGACGTTCGCAGCAAGCACCGCAAACGACTGCAACGGCAACAAGAGATGGACAACATGGTGGAAGCTCTCAAATATCTCAACGAACGCAAGAAGTACTTTGAGGAGCAGATAGATAGTTACCACAACTACGTCGAAGGTGCCATGGCCACAATGCAGAGAGGGAAAGGGTAGGAAACTGCGCCACGCCTCATGCGGGGGACTGATATGATTTTTGTTTCAAGGAAAAAGCGTTTTGTTCTCCCATTCACAAAGCAGTACTTCCACCTCCGCGATCTGCAGAAATCCGGCAAGAGTCCTCAATTTGGTTCGTTCAGATACAGTGCCAAAGACCTTTACGAGAAAGGCATTCTCTTGTCTATCGACAAGTTCTCCCCTCGCCAGTTCGATAAGATTGATGTCATCATCTCATCGGAGAAAGCAGGTGTTTTTAACATGGAAGTCCTCAACAATGCCCTTGGTATCACCAACCGAATCGGCATCACAGATCTCCGTATGGAGGACCTACTTCAGGCGCAATTCGAGAACCAGGCTTCACTCTCGCTTTTCAATGGACTAGTTAAAGTTAATATCAGCCTTCTCTTGTACCAAATTAACAAGAAGTAAGTGAACTTGCCCGTCTCTTGATCTCCGCGGGCTGACGCGTGGGCACAAGATTCTATGCCTAATCTTGACGTCTGTGTATGCATCCTCGCGCTCGTAACTCTCACCCTTGCTGCATCTTTGAACCACTAACATCTCAGTACATGTCGTCCTCATAGCATGTAACGGTAGTCCAACCACATTCTGTATTTTTCTTGCATATATCCTCACGACCTATGATGTATTTTCTCAACCCTGACGAATTTCACGACTTTTTGACGCGTTGAAGTTTGTAAGCCTGTGACAGCAATAACTTTATTTGTACTTGCATCGTCAGCAGCCCCCATGTCCGCTTTCGGTCCCCCTCCACTACCACCAGGTTGGACAGAGCACGTCGGTAACGTACAATGTAACTCGGAACATAGTGTACTGCAAGCTCAAATGTTGTTCACCCTACACAGGACCGGGTGGGCAGCCCTACTACTATCATGTTGCGAGTCAACAATCAACCTATGTTCGACCCCTTCCTGCGTTCCCGGTCGTTCCCCCTCCAACCGCTCAACCGTCCAAGAAAAAGAAAGAAAAGCCCCTCGTCAAGAAGCCGATCCCGGGTACCGAATGGCTCCGGATAACGACCACCGAAGGGAATACATTCTACACACACAAGGGAAGGAAGGAAAGTGTTTGGATAGCCCCGGAAGAGATCCAGGAAGCGCTACAGGAACTCGAGCGCGCGGAGACACACGAGGCGGAACAGGCGGGACTCCAGCAAAACGAAAAAGAGGAAATGGCGATGAGCATCGAACGGGAGAGGGAGGAGGAAGTGGACAGGATCAAGGCTGAGGTGCGGGGGCTTGTGAAACGGAGAAAGCGTGGCGAACTCGAACCGTTGGATGAGGTAGTCGTCACCAAGAAGGCACGTGTTGAAGAGGTCGGTGGAGAAGAGGTCGAGGTCGAAGAGGATCAAAATGAAGAGGACGAGGACGAGGACGAGGAGAATGAGAGCGAGAGCGATGAGGATTGGCAGAAAGAAGCTGCGGCCCAGCTAGCTGCAGAGGCAGACGAAGACGAAAAAATGCGAGAAGAAGAGGCGAAGAGGGTAAAAGAGGCAGAAGAAGCAGAGGCGAAGAGAGCCCTGGAAAAGCAACCGCTCAGCATGCCTGATCGTGTTGACCTTTCTCTTGATGAAGCAAAGGCACTCTTCAAGGTATTCAGTCTGCACCAATCAATCATTCTGACGCTCACTGTTATCGCAGACGCTGTTGCGAGAGAAGGAAATCAACCCCTTGCACCCTTGGGATACCTCTTTACCGCTTTTTATCTCCGACCCTCGATACGTACTCCTCCCCTCTGTCTCAGCACGCCGTGACGCTTTCGACGAATACTGCCGAGATCGTGCTCGTGAGCTGCGACAGGAAAGCGTCAAGAAGGAGAAATTACAAGCAAATCCCAAAGAAGAATTCGACACCTTGCTCCGTGAGGAGGTGAAGAGTACGCGCACTGTATGGATCGATTTTCGTCGAACATGGAAGAAAGATCGGCGTTTCTACGGCTGGGGGAGAGATGACCGTGAGCGTGAAAGGTGCTTCAAGGATTACTTGAAAGAACTTGGGGAGAGTATGTCATTTCTGGTCTGTGTGACGACGTAAACTTACGGTTGACTAGAAAAGCGCGCCGCTGTTGAGAAGGCAGAAGCAGATTTCTTTACTCTGCTTCGGGAACGTGGCATAGTAAAGTCGGACTCGGTTTGGAGAAATGTCAGCCCTCTCCCCTGTTGTTTTTACTGCTTCTTGTACTGAAACCCTTCCAAAGATCAAACGGAAATTGTCTGATGATCCACGGTATGATGCTGTTGGCTCGTCCACACTCAGAGAGGAACTCTTCAACGCATTCCTGAAAGCCCGAGGGTCGTCCGATAGTAGTAATCATATCGACAGGGTCGACAAACCGCAGTCCAGTGTACCAGTAGACGAAACAGAGGCTGGTCGCAAACGTCAAGAAAAGAAGGAACGGGCTTTGAAAGAGCGCGAAGAACAAGTGAGGGCTCAACGTGGTCGCATGGAAGCAGAGATTGGGAGGTCTAGGTTGGGATTGACCAAGGAAGAAGGCGAAAGGGTGTTTCGGTGAGCCACACCAGGGTTCTCTCTCCTGAAACTATCATGTCTGTGGCACTCAACAACTTGTTTTTCTTAATCCAGTACGCTTTTGACGGATGCTATTCGAGATCCCCAGGTACGCTATCAACGTGTTCGTGAACAGTGTTTGACTGTCCACTCAGCTCTCTTGGGATGCCGTGCTTCCGCAATTAGAAACGGATCCTCGATTCACAAACTCACTCTTACCGAGAGATCAACAATTACACTTGTTCCATTCCCATATGCAACAGCTTCGTTCGAAGCATCTGTATAGTCTGCACGCATTATTTAGTGCGCACACACCCTCTCTGGCAGCCTCTTTTTCGCATCTTCCTCTTGAATCGATCGAGAAATCATTACCAGCCACCAAGCTAAGACTTGACTCCCGAGAAGTGGAGAGGGAGTTTGACAAATGGCAGAGGGAGAGGACTTCTGATGCAAGGAAGGTCTTCGACGAGATGTTAACCGAAAACGCGTTCGTGGAATTCTGGGGAAGGCTTGTGAAGATGGGTGGTGAAGGCGTCAACGGGGGAGTAGCTGCCGAGGACTTGGGGGAAGACGAGGGAGAAGGATTCGGTGGAAAAGTTGACATGAAGGCTTTGGCGAAAAATGTTGACTTGGAGGATATCGTAAAAGTACTAAAGGTGAGAGTCTCGAGGGATTCTGAATTGGCTAGATCTTGCAGGTTAATGGTATCCAGAACGACAAGAGGTATATCATGTTTGAGCACGTCCCAGACCAGAGGGAGAGATGGATTCGAGTGTGTTGTTTCCCATGTTTATTCTGTATTCCTCGCTCACCCTCGCCCACAATTTATGTCACAGGAGTACTTGGCTAATCTGTCTGCGCCAAAGTTATCTGTTCATATTTGACCATGTCCCACCGTGTTTTATATGGCATAGGTGTTAGGCTCCATGCCACGTGTACACATTGATTGCCACGCGGTCCTTGACGGTTGTCAGGCAGGCGTAGATAGTTCGAGAATTAAGTCCTCTGGCACGCGTCTAGCACGTGACAAGGAAAGTTAGTCACATGACTTGTGACACGTCAGTAATAAAGTCTTTAAAAGTTGGCTCAAGCTCAGCTGAGGTCAACTGCATTTCGGGTTGCATACGTATCCTCACTGCTCAGCCTTGGTCTGGTGTCTCCACGATGCGTCTGCTCCGCTCGTTGGTTCTAGCGCTCTCCCTCCTTACATCCCATACACTAGCCCAGGATGCTAGGGATACCTCAAGCGTCAAGCACGAATACCAGGTGAGTGTCTCATAAGGCTCTGGTACCTAATCCTAATCCACCCGCAGAGCGATGTAGCGCGCCTTCGCAAGATAGTCATCAACAGGTGAGCATTCCTTCGTCCTCGTGCTGTGTTCGAGTCTCATGCCCTCTTCAGTCTTTACTCAAACAGGTGTCGGATTTTGATTTCTTCCTTGCCTATTGGGTCTGATCCAGTGGCTTTAGAGATGTTTTCCTCCGAGAACTGATTTCCAATGCTAATGATGCTCTTGAGAAACTCCGCCTGACCGCTCTTGTGGAGAAAGACCTCTATGATGGTGTTTCCCCCTTGAACGTGACCATCAAGGCTGTAAAGAATGAAGATGGTATCGGTGGTCGCATTATCATCACTGGTACGCGTCCTTCCAGCCGTGTTCTGGGCGAAACTAATAGACCTAGATACTGGCATTGGAATGAGTGCGGAGGAACTGACAAGCAACTTGGTACGCTGATGGGGTGGTGCTGACGGTCCATAGGCTCACGTTACACTTAGGGAACACTTGCGAAATCAGGGACTTCTGAGTTCCTCGAAAAAGCGGACAGCATGGACACCACCAGTTCTGGCAACCTGATCGGTGCCTTTGGTGTCGGATTCTACAGCAGGTGCCTACATCTTGTTCTAATGCGATGTTCCAAGACCGAATAATTTGACCACCACTCCTAGTTTCCTTGTCGCAGATAAAGTCACTGTTGCTTCTATTCCTCCAAAATCTTCCAAGCATCCCAACCCCTCCCAGAGTATCTTTAGCTCCTCTGTCAATGAAGGCAGTTTTGAAGTATATCCTGATCCCCGCGGAAATACCCTTGGACACGGCACAGAGGTTACTCTTGAATTGAAGACTGACGCGAAACATTATCTGACCCCCTCGAACCTGATGAACCTGATGTATGTATACCTTGTGACTGATGCACCTCATCACGCTGAAACTTGTGGAAGTAACCAACATTCAGTCTTCTCTACCTCTTTCCCCATCTATCTTTGGAACGAAGTCGAGGAGGACGTTCCTATAGAAGAAGAAGAAGAAGAAGAAGAAGAAGGAATACCGCAGGATGATCCTGAGCCAAAAGATGACGGGGAGGAAGCTGTGGTCGAGGAGGTGAAACAGCCCGACTCGGAGCCTGCAGCCAAGACAAAGAAGGTTAAGGTCGGCCTGTGGGAGCACATGAATTCTCAACCTCCTCTTTGGATGCGGTAAGTCCCATTCCGAGTGAAACGGGTTCGAGATTAAATCAACGAATATCAGGGATCCCAAAACTGTCACGGATGAGGAATATGGGTTATTGTACCAAGCCACGTTCAAGGACTTTCAAAAGCCTTTAACATGGACTCACTTCGCTGGGGATTCAGGAGAAGGTGCCTCCTTCCGTGCACTCATTTACATTCCTTCTCACTTGTAAGTCGGCAGCCTGAGCACGGAAACTTGATCATTGATACACTTAGATCTAATGATTTCTTGAACCAACCATTCGATGGATCCACCAATGACGTCAAACTATTCGTGAAGCACGTATTCATTACTTCCGATCTCGGTGAATATGCTCTGCCAAAGTGGGCTAGCTGGGTCAAGGTCATAATTGACGGTACGCACCTGTGAATATCTCACGAACAATGTGACTGAATGTGTCGATTCGTGTCTAGCTGAGGATCTCCCTCTGAACGTGTCTCGCGAGACATTACAATCCAGTGCATTCCTCAAACAGATCAAGAACCTCATTATTCGTCGCCTCCTTCAGCTCTTCGGAAAGATTGCCGAGGAAGTTCCGGAGAAGTTCCATGAGATCACCACAATATATAACACCGTTCTCAAGCTTGGCGCAGCGGATGACAACAAGAATCGCGAGAGAATCGCGGCTTTGACGCGTTACACGACCAACCAGAGAAATGAGACCTCCCTTGATGATGTGCGTGCACCATGTTTGAAAGATGAAGACTGCAGAACTGATCCACACAAAAATCTGAAGTATGTCAGTAGTAAGAAACAAGGCCAGAACCAGATATTTTACCTTGCCGACATGGGTAAACCTGCCGAGCATCTTGCGAGCAGTGTTTTCGTGGAGAAGCTCCATGCGAGGGGTTATGAAGTCTTCCTGTTGAATGAGCCTTTGGACGAGATCTTGATACATAGTCTGCAGAGTTGGAAGTGAGTTATGCTATACATTTATGCGGACAAGACGTTAACCATTCACAGGGGCATTCGATTCCAAGATGTCGCGAAGGCTGGCCTCAAGTTTGGAGATGGTAGGCATTAATTTTGATGTACAATTCAGTAATGGGTAAGATTCGCTACAGACTCCGAGGAAGAAGTGGAAAGCATGGCAACTCTGATGGAGAAGTTTGCGCCTTTGCTCAACTGGCTGAAAGTCCAGGTCGGCGAGAATGCGAGAGACGGTAAGAAATCATTTATCCTTGCGCTAAAAGATCTACCCAAGTTGACCGCGAGACACAGTTGTTATCTCTGATCGGCTTGTGACGAGCCCATGCGCCATCGTAGCGGACAGCTTTGGTTTCACAGCCAATGTCCAAAAGCTGATGAGCGCCACAAACAAAGGCACCAAGAACGATGTCATGCAAGAGATGATGAAAAAGCAGAAAGTGCTCGAGATTAACCCTCGGTCGCCTCTGATTGAGGGCTTGCTCCGCCGGGTCGAACAACTGGAGGCGGATGGTGAAGTAAGGGATGAAGATCTTGAGGCGGAGCTTCGGGAGGTTGCCGCGATTCTGATCGACGGAGCACTAGTTCGCTCTGGTTTTGACGTAGCCGACTCCAATCTGTAGGTTTCCTGCCGAGCTCATATACGCTACTGACTAGCTAACCGCGGTGCATCAGGTTCCTGACTCGGGTGGATCGTGTCCTGAGACGGTCATTGGGTGTGTCGGAGACTGCGCCAACAGACAGTACTGTGCGACCTGCACCGCCCGTTGATCCGTCGCTTCCCGAGGAGGTTTTGAGGTATGAAGAAGACGCGAAGACATGGGATGCATTCATAAACGATGAAGGATTCCAGCTGGAGGTGGAGGAGATTGATGAAGAGGGGAACGTAGTTGTTGCACACGACGAACTGTGATGTACTACTAGTAAACTTATGAATATCATAGGCGTTGAATGGTTCGAGTTGAAATCGCGTCCATCGAGTCGGGAAACTGGCAACTATCCGGCGGTACTAGAACGTTCGCACCTGGCAGTGTGTCCTGAAACTCAACTAACCACTGCTCTCTCACCGACGCCCACAGCTCAACTGGGCTCATCATGCCACCAGCCAGGCCTGCTGCCTTCTCCCGTCTCCAGCTTGCCGCAGCTCTGCTTGGTGAGTCCACAGACTTGTCTTAGCCACCGCAGTCGAATAAATTCCGCTGTACATCCAGAATACGACAATGATCCAGACAATCCCGACGCACCTTACCGCTCCGCTCATGAGAGCGCCATCTTCGCCCACCTCCGCCGCCATGACCCCTTGAACAAGTCCCGCAGGAGCATCGATTATCTCGGTGTTCAAGTTCCGAGCGAGGTCGGAAGCGATCCACCAAATAGAAAATCAAGGGCCTCAATAGACGCCCTCCGCAATCCTTTCGGAAACGCCGACGACGAGGACGACTCGGCTGACGAGGATGGTGTAGAAGTTGACCTCACCTCATGGGGACTTGATGCTTTCATGGATAAGAACAAGACAAAAGGGAAGGGTAAAGGGAGGGCGAAATCAGAAATACTGCCCAATCCACACGTCGATGGCCCAGTGCGCACTGCGCACAGCGTCGCCGGTGACACTCCCTACAGCAGAAATGTGCGGTCCATGAGTCTTGGGGCCTTGAATGATTTCGGCGTAGGTGGTGCATTTTTGGACGCTGGGAGTGGCCCCGACAGTCTTGGGCGTATGCGGTCCTCGCCAGACCTCAATCAGCTACCACCACTTCAACGCCGTCGTGCTTCTACTCATGTACTCATCGACACTCTCCCTGTCCAACCACCCCTCCATTCCGTCCCTTTCCCTTCTGTCTCCGTTTCAGGGCGGTCGTCTCCTGGTCCAGAGGAGATTCTAAGACCGGGGTCCCGTTCATCGCGCTTAGATTTGCAGACCGCTCACGCGCGCACGCAATCTAATGCAAGCTTAGGTTCAAAGGCTTTGCTAAACGATGTCCCTAACGATGAGAATACCAATCCATTCGCTGTCCAACCCCCCTCTCCAGATCGCGCTTCTCGCTTCGACCCGAAGGCGAATCGAGGTCGGACCATGTCAGTCGGATCCATGGGCACCATGGCATCAAAGAATATGCTCGCAGATGACAACGGTTTCTCCGTCCGTCCTCCTTCTCCCTCCCGTTCCTCGCGCTTTGATCCGAAGGCGCACGGTCGGACCTTGTCCGTTAACTCCATGGGCACACGTATGCTCGTTGAAAACGATGTTGATGCCGAGTCACGACGTGATCGACCACTTTCTACATTAGAGTTACTCCGGCCGAAAGTTCTTGTCATGCCAAGCCCCTTACAAAGCACAGTCCCTGCTCAACCACCTCAGCCCACGATAAGACCGCGTAGCGGTTTCGAGGTATCTACTGATGGCCCTCCTCTTCCCCTGGCTGCCCGACCTTCCCGCTTGTCTGTACCTGTTGCTTCCAACTCTTTTACCCCGAATCCTCGTGCTAGCCTTTCGTTATCTCAGCTTGCTTTCCGAAACACGCTGGTCGTCGGTGGGCAGAGAGATATCGCCTACTCGGATATCGATCGTCATTTCCCTCGTGCAGTCAAAGATGGAGAACAAGCTTACTTTGAGATGCAAGAGGAAGAGTCACCGGTACCTTCTTCTGTTCCCTTGCCTCCTATATCGTCGCCAACGGAGTTGGAAATCAAACGACCTGCTGGTAAACTGTATGGTCGAAGCTTGATCGACAATCTCGAACACCGAAAGCTGGAGATGAAACAAAAGGCTCGGTATGCCTGACATCGTTAATGGCAGTTTTCTGAGCTGACCGTCTTTGTTTTCATCATAGTACATTCCAGGGTGATAACCGACCTTCTATGATGGTCCGCGGACAGATCAGACGTTCAAGCACCCTGATTGATCCAGATTCGCTTGATCCCCCGGCAAATTCGCAGAACCTTGATAACAGAGCCTCAACATTCATGAGACGAGGCTCCACAACCAGACCACTTATTGACTCGAACGGCGAGAGACCACCTTTCATTGGAGCTTCAGCTTCTACCGGGGATCTCCCGCAAAGCCGCTCCGTCTTTGGCGTCGACACGCTGTGGGGTCGTGAATTGGAGAAGCTAAAGGAGATCGAGACTCAGGAACAGGCTGAGGTCGAGGTGCGTAGAAAACGCGAGCAAGAGGTCGCAGAGCGACGTCAGCGGAAGAAGAAGAAGGGCAAGTCGAAGTTGCAAGAAACAGAATCAATGCCGCCACAACCCGATGCGAGTGTTCAGGATGTTTCAGAGTCTCGCATGTCATCCGAACCTCCTATGCTTCCGGTCATTCAGAAGCCTATTCTCAGACGTGCACCAGCAGCAGACGATGATATGGCAAGCGAAAGTGAAAGCGACGACGACGACGACGACGACGACGCTCCTTTGGGACAATCTCTTGGCCGTTTCACAGACAAAGCGGCTGATAATTGGGTAGAATCGTCTGACGAGGATGATGAAAGGCCAAGACGTACCACTGGTAACGGACCTCGCTACGTTGGGTCTACCACTCCACGAACAGCGCCACTGACATATGGGGGTAAAGACGAAGATAGCGAGGAGGATCTTCCCTTAACTGTAGCCGTCCAGCGGATTACCGAGCGGACAAATAGGGGTGAGGATGAGGATAGCGAGGAGGATCTTCCCTTGACTGCGGCCGTCCAAAGGATTGCCAAGCGGGCGACGCAGTTACCACCGAGGTTCGTGGACGAGGACGAGGACGAGGACGAAGATAAGCCTCTCGCGGCGGTGCTCAGTCATTCGAGGATCCCAGTCAGTCAGTCCAAGCTGTCCCTACCTAATTTCAGCTTGAACAATCTTTCTGGCGGACGCCCACCGACGAACGACGACGACGACGACGAGCAGCCCCTTGGTCTCCGTGCCTCGCGTCTCCCCGCAATGGCTTCCCATGCCTCTCTTCCATTCATGGATAGGGATGGTGGGGATGACGGGGACGAAGACGACAACAAGCCACTTGCATTCCACCCCGAGCAACAGCGCAAGACACAGTTCCAGATGCTTTCCCAGTTGCAGCAGCAGCAGCAAATGATGATGCAAGCAGCACAGATGCACAATAGCTTCTACTTTGGTACCCCTGCAATGATGGGCTCTGGGTTTTTTGGAACGCCCATGAATGTCGGCATGGGCGTCCCCCCTATGATGGGCGTACCTATGCCCCCTTCTCCTCCTCCACCGCATGATGCTGCCAAGTATGGGCGCGTGGATAGATGGCGTCACGATGTCGCTGTCGAGGGCGAAGAATAGACTTTCTACCTTAACATTATGAGGACCGGACTCTTGTTGCCTTTTGATTATTCGTGCATGCTCATACTCACCACCACCCCATTCGTTTAGTTTCTTTATTCTAGCACTCACGTCCTTCCTAACATGATACTCGATTGGTTACTTTTCCCCTCAAAAATAGGAAGACATTAGAAATAAGTCACTCCTTTAATGTCCTTTGCATACAAAAGTACATCGGTACTACTCGAGGTAAATTGTCCGGGTAGATCTACTCGAAATATACCGTGAAACAGTGCGACCATGGATCCATGAATGAAGGTGATTATTAAGTTGTTGGAAGGGTTATAATACGATGCACGGATGGGAACCAAAGAGGGGAAGGTGTAAACTCGGGGGTGGTTGGAGGATGAGCTTGCAAACGACGAAACATAACTTGGCAGCAAAACATCAATAAAAAAAGGGAGAAACGTGAAGCTTTCAATCTCGGCGTCATGATTGTAGTCAGTATTGAGCATGTAGGAGCATAGGAACGGGGAAAAAGGGATGAGGGGGGATCATGACGGGTTCGTAATCCACAATCTGCGTTTCGGGACTGTGACAATCGAGACCTCTCGTCTTCCCATTTCCTCTTCTATCCGTCGTTGTCTAGTGTCTTCGTCGATATCGTCGTCGTCATCGTCTGTCTCGACAGAACGAGGGCTCTGGCTTGTAGAGACGTCATCGTGGCCGGTCGCGCGGTAAAGTGGTTGATGCAGGTATGGTCCACGAGTGTCGGTCGGGAAAGGATATTGATCCGTGCCTGTCATGGAGAGCGGGCGGGAGGTTGGTGTACCAGGGGAAGCGGCGGGCTGAGGAGGTGGGCCGCGAATGCGCGCAGCCAAAGTAGTGAGAAGGGATTTACCCGGACGTCCATGCCATGCGAGCGCAAAGAGTGATATGTAAAAAATGACGGTCCAGAGGAGGAATACAGCAAACAGAGACATAGGGGCACGATACCAGAGAGCAACGAGAGATAGGATGCAAAGTGCAAGAACAAGCACATGAAAGAAAATGCGGAGCGAGAGCTCGAACGGCGGTGGGAGCTCGTACGTGGTACGAGGAAACGCAGGGGTTGGCATCAATGCGCGAGTACTAAGCATGTCTGCTGTATTAGGAGTCGAGCCATTCGAATGCCCCTGCATTCTGCCGTGATTGGCAACGTAATCAAGCTCGTTCTGTTAATTTGATGACCATCGTTCATACGGATGTCGCGATGAAAGGAAGGCAGGGGGGGAGAAACAGTATGAAGTCAGCATCGTCGGGTGCTCAAGCGACATGAAAGATCATGCATACCACTGCATTTAGACTGCGCCGCCGATCAAGCCAATCAACATCGCCTAAGCTACGAGGCACCACTGGTACACGTTGATAAATCTCGATATTTGGATATGCGAGGCCATTGATGCTGGCCCTACGGATGCGTGCAGGGCGGTTAACTACCTCGAAGGCTCGCTGAGGTCCAGCGGAATGCATTGATTCGCTGTCGGTTGAGACCCTTCCTTCCCGGCTCCGGTGGCCAAGCCAAAAACTAGAGCCACCCCATGAGTGTAAACGCGCTCGTGGTGAGGCAGGAGGTGAAGGTGGGTACTGTGACTGTTGTGGAGCAGGACTTGATGCCAGTTTTTCTGCCGTATCCACCGAATTGGCGCGAGATGGAACGGCCTCGGAACGATCGAGGACTTCCTTTTGAGGGTGGCACCGTGCTGATCGAAAGAATGAAAAAAGATAGAGGAAGGGTACGACGACATATAGTACAACGACTAGTATTAGTCCCGCTATGCCGTGTCCCGTTCGCAGAATGGGACTCGAAGCACTGCGTTCTGTTGTGACCATCGTGGGTCGGATGGACGTGAAGGATGTAACAAGACCTGCGAGCCCCAAACCGTATGCCGAGATAGCAATCACCGACGCTGAATAGGTAAGAAGGGGGGATTTACGGCCAGTTGGGGAGGTGATCTTTGCTGGCGGAAGCGCCAACCGCATGAGGAGGATCGCGGGAAGGAGGAGGGCGACGGAGAGAGGGGCGGCAAGCTTGTGAGCAAAGGAAACATCATACAGTTCAGATGAGTTGGTAGTGGGGGCGGACGTAGCCGTGGAAGTGGGGGTGGGGGTGCCTGCTGACGAGGTCGTCGTTGGAACTGGTATGAGCTGGGTTGCGCACTGGGTCATGTATTCAATGGTGACACCTGCGCCATTGGCGTTGAGGCCTGTTTCCAGTTGACCAGTGGGTCCACCCCAGGAAGAATTAGAGGCGGTGATGACTCCGTTGTAGGCCCTAAGGATCCAGACTTCATCAAGGTATGTGCCACTCTCATCTTGACCGCCAAAAACGATGGTGTCTGCGGCTCCTTGCCGGTTACTGCCGACAAGTGCTTCATTGAACGAATAAGCGACTGCGCCTTGGCGAGGAGTAGGGAAAGAGGGTATCCCAGATGTTCCTGGGTCACCTGCGGGAAGGACTCTGCTCCAATCCCCAGTACTGGTGTCCAAGACTGCAACTTCACCACGTTGAAGCCCGCCTTGATCGTCCCAGTATGAAGAATTAAAGGTGCCGAGGATGAGGAAAACCTGTGAAGTAAAAGAGGATGACGCTGTAGAAGGATTGAAGACCAATGCACCGCCATATCGGGGGGCGGGACATGGAGGAGGGGTTATTTCGGAAGGGGAAAGACCAGCGTTGACAACATAGGAATTGGATTCGGCACAAATGTCGCTGGCGTCGGCGGTGGTATTGCATCCGCTGACGGAGACAATGGAGGTTCCCAGGACGGCGGAAGCTTGGTTGACGTTTGAGTCAGGTGTATTGCTGACATTTTGACTGGACCAACTGCCAAAGGTGTAGTTTGTTGCGAGATTGGAGGAGAGGGTGCCGGTGATTTCGAACTGCCAAACCTCGTCGATGGGGAACATTGAGTGACCGTCTGTACCGCCTAACATGTAAAAGGTGGTGTTTGTGGAAGCGCTGTCGGGGGCGGTGCGATAGTCACGGCCGCCTGATGCGCTCCAGCGGGGGGGAGGTGCACCGGGGGAGACGGTGACCGGAGACCAGAACTGGTTGACATAGTCATACTCCTGTTTGTGGTGTGAGCGGAGAAGCGACAGGAGAAAGGAGGGACGAACCCAGACATCGGACAGTGGCTGACCATTGGCGTCTTTTCCGCCGAGGAGAAGGTGGGCATGGCGACTGCAAGGGGAGATGAGAGAGGACGGGAGCGGAGAGGAGCGGAAGACGGACTAGCTGGAGGAGAAGTCATCGCCACCAAGGGCCATGTACCTGGCGGGAGGGGGAGTGGTGGGGAGATCTGACTGGGGGGCGGGAAGGGACCAGGTGTTGGTGTTGAAATCGATGCTGAGGGAGGAAGGTGAGCTGGTGGGAAGAAAGGAGAAGAGAGAGGGACGGACAGGTAGGTCTGGGAGGTCGGGATGCCGCTGTAAGATTCACCGCCAAAGAGGAGGAGACTGCGTGAGGCGTCGTCGTAGCCGATGGATGGATACTTGAGTGGGGGTGCGGAGGTGCCCTGTATGAGGGTGGTGATGTTGAGCCATTGGAGGGGGGGTACGGGGAGGGTGGTGAATATGGCGTGTACGGAGGGGGGGACGAGGAGGAGGGGGACGAGGAGGACGAGCATGGCAACGGCGCGCTCGGAGAGAGCGGGCGGGTGCAAAGGGAGAATTGGACGACGACGACGACGAGACTTTCCCTCGCTCATTTCCTATTCTGGAAATTCATCGGCCGGTCGGGAAGAGGTCTTTGCATGTACACATGCTGCCTTGTTTCAGGCATAAGTCACGTGACGTATACCCGTGTTCGGTTGGCAGCAGCATCACGCCAGCTTAGCAGCTTGGTCCATGAAACGTATACTAACAGACGACGAGCGTGCGACTAGACTCGCTTCTCAGTTTCAAAGGAGTGACCCGTGAGTCGTGTTCCAATTCTCCTCGTCTTCCCCCGTTAATCCAGTCCATAGCACCTCCGCTGCGGGTTTGGCTACCAGCATTCGCGCCGCGTCCATGCGCGCCAGAAAAAGTCTGTTCGTGTCTCCACCTATTCCCCGCCCCCAATGCGGCTCACACCCTTTTCAACGTGTATTGTAGCCGTCACCGAAGGATATCTGAGTTCACCGCCTTCGTCACCCTTGAAACAGGCACCTGCCATCTCTTTAGCCGCCGCGGTTGGTTACCCACTTACCGCGCGTGAAAACAATCGCCAAATATTCTCCTCATCATCCGGTGTCTATTCTCCCCTCCCCTCCCCCTCCAAACGTAAACGCTCCCACCCCGATTCTCATGACGATGACGAACAGTCGATCACACCGTTCTTCATCACACCCCAATCTCAAGATCGAGGAGACCTCGCGATGGAACTCTGTGGCGATGACATGGAGGTGAATAGCTTGGATAGGCCTATGAAACCCCTACGGCGATCTGGACGGATCAGGGAAGTGTCACCTCTTCCACCAACCCGCTCCTTGTTTCCATGTGAAACGGAAATGAATTCGCATCAATGCGAAGAAGAATCCACCAACATGCACTCCACACAGCTCCTCTGGCTTGAGTCGGCCTCTGACAATGAACAACATTGAATTATGATGCGGATGCTAATTATTTTAGGTAAGTCCTCCAAATCGAACTCCAAACGGTCATTGGTCCGACACAGCTTCCATTTTTGATTGCAGTGTTTTGTCTCAAGATCGCTAACTTTACTTTTTTATACAGTCCCGATGTCAAGTGCTGGAAATGTAGAACTCGCCACTGTGTTGTAGATCTGCTGTGTCGTCGCTTCCAAATAATGCTCATACAACTGTCAACACCCTGTGAACCAACCAGTCCGTGTGACCTCTGAGACCCGGTCGCAAATCCACTCCTTGCGGAGTTGACAAAGTCGACCAAAATGCAAAGTGCGCTAATTAGGTTCGTTACTTCAATGCATCAGCTGTTCCTCACGTTGTTCTGACAGGTGCCTTGTGGTCGGTGGTCGGTTCTGCGTACGTAAGATATTTCGGTTGTCGTTTAATCGATATGGCCCTCGGACCCACCTACCTATCGCATTTGTCTGACACGCTCTGTTCCATCCACTTTTCCACATTCGGACTGTGCACTTTTCAGGTTAAGGGCTTTTGCGCTATATCCCGCGAGCATCGAGACCAGACACCCGATGCAAGCAATTTCAGATCTCCGACCAGATACATGTTTCGTTCACTGGGAAAACTCGATTTAGTGCTGATCGCGTAGTATATCTATGTGCACAATCTCCACCGGAGAGTGGCTCCTTTTTGTTCTTAAATCCCTTCTCCCGTTCAAACGACATCTGAACATCGTTTCACCTTCCCCTGTCCTCCCTACCATTCCCCCATGGCCTCACCGCCGTCTCTGCCAGCTTCCGGAGCCGAGGAACGTTTCGACAAGGCCAAAAAGCACCTATGGCAAGTAATGGCACTTTCTCCTTCTCTCTCAGCATGACGGTTGGGTTGACAATCCATGCGACGTTGCAACCATGCCTCGTCTTGCGTTTTAAAAAGCGCCAACTCCGTCGCTTTGCGTCTTGATTTTTCTTGCCTTCGCGTATCGCCTGCGTTACGCTTATGCTGGCGCCACACGTCCTCGCTACCGGGTGACTCATAATCCACCTCACAGGGCTTCTGAATCCCCGACGCACGAAGAGAACCAGACAGATCGTCCGGCTGAGCGACGTGAACCTAGCATGAAGTCACCATCTCCAGAGTCCATTAGGATGCATTCGAGCCACTCAGCCACGTCTGACCGACCCCGATCTCCTCAAATGACGGAACGACCACTGGCCCCGGAATGCACTCTCAAGACGCCATCAAAGTTCGTCATTCCTTTTTCGCTATTCCGCACGGTGAATTGTTGATCGGAGTATGACTGTCATATATTCGCTGCGAACAGCCGGCCACAACATGTCTTGCCACCTTTCTCTCGTGAGGGATTCAATTTCGATCACGACCGTCGACTACCCCCTCCACGGTCTTGGAACACGACGGAACATGTAAACCACAGAGACGGGTCAATCTCTAGGTAATTCTTTGTTCATATGTGATTGACCCTCATCTCACTCGGACATGGCTACAAGAAGCCGCATCGCCTCGACGTCCCTAACAGAGCCACGGACTAATAACGAGAGTCTACAACGACCTGTTTCGCTTTCGGTCTTTAATTCACCTACTGCGACCTACATGTGGCCGGGTTTTCAGGCTGCGTCACAAATGAGCCACCCTCCCATCATTTACGTCAACTACGACAATAAAGACCCCATGCGGTCGGCGTCAACCAGCTCTGCATTGAGCATATATGATTCACCTATCATCTCGTGCGTTCTTCGCTGCTGTCGCCAGTGAGGTTGTTCATCGATCTTCAACAGTTCTCCGACATTGACACATTATGATCGCTCTGCCACCAATATGCTTCCCAAGAAGCGGCGTAGTACATCACCAGAGGGGTGGTATGTTGGCCTCTACGTCTTTGGATGACTTGGTAATCTCACCATACACCTTTGCTGCAGTGCGTCGCCTGTCCAAAGCGCTCGTTCCCGAAATATAATGGAGTCGATGAGGTATATCTTTTATCACTGTCACATCGACCTACTAAGTTATTGTTATTCCCAGTCGGGCACAGCTCTCAGAGAAAGATCACCATCCACAACCTACGCAAAGTTCCCAGCAACGGGATCGATACCCTCCCCCTCAGCCCAGTCGACCACCGACCGCCACGTTGGTGCGCGCGGCGTCCATGCACAATTCCCTCACATCTTCTGAAGACGACCAACTAAAAACATCGCGTGAAGGGAGCCCTCAAATTAGCGAGGCTAGCGAAGGGATAGTGGTAACCCGCCCTACCACTCGCCGTCAATCACCCCGCAGCGATGCAGACGCGTGGGAGCGATATGCAAAACCGACGTTGTCTGCCGATGGCACTACCAGAAAATGGCAATGTACGTGGCCGACACCGGAAGACCGCAAAAAGCCCACATGCGAATACACCTCCAAAAAGCAACTTGTCAAACGCCACGTCGAGACCACACATTTACGGTACAAGTAAGTATAACGCATTTGCAACAAGAGATTTCTCATCTTCTTTAGGCCCTTCATCTGTGAAGTTTGTAAGAAAGGTTTCCCACAAAAGACATCTCTGGATACCCATATGCATGGCCAGTGCGTCTTGGTTCATCTGGTGACTGAACCGGCTTACGCAGCAACCTTATTAGCACTGGTTCGACTCCCCACGTTTGCCGCTATGGATGTGGGATGGCCTTCAAGGACCCCGCCCGGAGGCATCGTCACATGGTTGAGGAGCATGGATATATTCCGAGACAGTCTAAAAAGAAGCACAAAGCCGGGCCATCTCCTCAAGAGGGCACCGCTACCGAGCCTGTGCGTCCATTCACGTTTATAAGTGGCTCGGACGAATAGCTCTTTCGACGGTGGAGCACCCTTAATTTCTTTGGATGTGGTATTTCATATGTATTGTCACAGACTGATGTGTATCACTAAATCTTTGTTACCGCTGTTGCGCTGCTGTTATAGCGTATAATTATGTATGGGGATCCTCTCCCTCATAAGTATTACCTCTAGGATATAGATATACCACCCTTGTAGCGTTTTTGGTGATGGAGTCACTACGAAGCCAAGTCCATTGTGCTCTCGTGAGATACTGCCGGCAGATTATATATAAAAAAAAGGATCCGCGTGCTCGCGATGTCCATGCAGATGGCATCAAATTCATGGACCGGTTGTTGCGATGACAAGGAGTCCTTCTCACCGTCGACGATGAAACAGATTCGGACCTGGAGAACGAACGGGTTAGCGTGTCTCTCCGCACCTCGTTACGCGTGCCTCTCGGAAACTGTTTGACACATGGCCATCAAACGTCAAGGAAAGAAGGTGAGATGGATAAGGGAAGGTGTTAGCGGCGGGAATTACTTATCAACAATGAGCTGGAATCGTCAGCCGACGTCAAATCCACATTGTATCACCATTCGCGAAATGAGCTGTCAAGACAATGGAAAAGCATTTTTCTGACACATGATTCTGCATCCGAGTCAACATTGACAAGTCCCTCTAGCTCCTTCACTGTAGTAGGGGATGGATGAACTACCGAACCTTCCTTTTCGGGGTGCAGGGCACAGCCACGTCTGGGTTCTGCGATTGACGACTCGGCACACCGGCAAAGTCGCACATGTCTTCAAAGTCCTCCCCACCGCTCGGGAGCCTCGCAATCCAAGCCCCGTCACTGACACCGCAACTGGTACATGTTTCATCAGCGACGTGCCATAACATAAGCCTGTTTAAAGGCGAGTATCTGACACTGCCTTGTGGGGGTGTCGCTTATCCCCCGAAGACCTTCTCAGGGAATACCGCAGACTCGATGACACCATCACGATGAGGCTGAATCGTTCAAACGCACAGTTCCGCGATCGAGATCGCCAAGGGTTTGGTGGAAAAGGCAGTATACAAGACCAGGCCTGTGCGTACGTATGGAAAGAACTTCTCGGTAAGCTGCTCACACTCGTTTCTCTTTCTCAAGGAGTAACTGTGATCGCGTCAGAGAATTGGAAGCGGAGAACGGAAATTGTGGAATATTGCGTGAATGTTGTGGATCAGTCCATGAGCGAGAAGCACAAGGTACTCGATGGACTCGAGGGCGATGCCAGGGCTAAGAGGAAGACACAAGCTGAGCGGTTTGCAGACGAGGTGAAGGTTAGAAGCAAGCAATTTCATTACCGTCAATAACTGCCGCTGATGGCCTGGCGTTCAGAGAAACCAGGTGCGCAATGAATTATCGGTTGAAAAGATAATACGAAAGCGGTCCCTCGAGGGTCAGCAGTGCACCCCTGACCCTACACCATTTTTGCTGACATGCATACCACAGCCTTTCAATCTCGATGTCGATACTTCACACCCCCGATGAACGAACCTGAAGCTAGAAAGTGGTGGGACAATGCTCAGTCACAAGAAGCACCGTAGTGCCTCTCTCCTCGTTGTTTTCATTCCAGGCCAGCGCCGCCCATCATCTGCATGCGTGTTATCAGATATGCATACATGTCCTTTTCGCTAACTAGTGTCCCAGCGAGTTATGCTAGTGCAGGTTTTTTCACAATGGCATGCTTACGTCATGGTGACGCTATTGAGACGATACCACGACCATGTTGACCACCGCCGTTGCGCTCCTCAGTCTGTGTGCATCGACACAAGCAGCTGTACATCCACTGACAGTGCAGGATAACACACAAATCATCGTCACGGACGATGTCAAGGTTCCAGTGGTTCTCGGCGTCATGTCTCGCTGCCCAGACGCTATGCTGTGCGAGGCGGTCTGGGACCGCGTGCTTCAGAGGGCCGGCGACAAAGTGGACATCTCTCTCTCTTTCATAGCAGAGTATGTCTTTACCTTGTAACTCGCCAGGTTTCCCCACATTGATACGATAAAAGGCCAAATTCATCAGACTCGGCTTATGGGGTAACGTGCATGCATGGCTTGGAGGAGTGCGCTGGAAATGTGTACGAGTTATGCGTCGCCAAATACCACCCAACTTCAGAGTGGTGGCCTTTCCTTCAATGCCAGAACTTCCAAGGTCGCGATCAAATCGGGCTACCCGAAACAGCCGTCAGCTGTGCAGAGACTGCCGGGTTTGAATGGGAATCTGATGAGGCGAGTCTGTGCGCCGGCGAAGATGGACAGGGGGAAGAAGGCGTCAAACTGCTACAAGAAAGCGTCCAGAACAGTATACAGTTGGGCATCAAGTAAGCATTGCTGCATGGGCTCCGATGACGAAAACTGAGGCTTCTGGCGTAGAAAAAGCTGCACGATCATAATCAATGGCAGGCAAGTTTGCATTCGTGACGGCATTTGGTACGAGTGCGAGGTGCGTGAGTTCTGAGTGCCAGCGGAGATATTCTTCATAACAGGCACAGGGTGGACACACGCCTTCTGACTTCATCAAGCAAATCAACGAGGAGTACGAACGTCTGAATAGTGACGATTAGGGGGCGCAGCATAATACTATCGTCAGTCGGAGCGTGCGCCAGCTTGCTGGGCGGAGAAGCGAAATGTCCACGATGCGGCGGCATGCCGGACTGCCATGTGCATGATTAGCCACCAAGAATCAGTTCGTACACGATGACTACTAGGTTTAATCCTATCAGGGGAACTTGTTTATATGAGTATTGGATGTATTTTATCCATGTATGTTTGAACACGCTTACTGCGCATGAGTGTCCGCACGGCACTGATGAGGTTTATTATGCGGACTTTAACGCCGACATCCTGTTGTGCATAGCCGTAGCCGGACTGGTCAAAGGACTGATGGAAACCAGCGTTGGAGTTCTGAGGTTGCGTCGAGGTCCAGCCGACTACAAGGAGGGAGAATTTGAGTGAGCGAAAGGGGTAAAGAGAAGCAGGACACACTCCGTGCAAGGAACCGGTCCTCGCTCAGCACTGCCACGGCATTTATCAAGAGAAGGGAGACATATAGAATAGTGCCAATAGTGAGCATCGCGTTGACGTTGGACGAGCACACAAAGTCACTGCGTGACAATATTAAACCCGCGTGACACAGCAGGAGTGTGACACAAACTCTTCAAGGATGCATGCACTCGCGAAAAGTTTCAGACACAGTGCCAGACGATCCAAGCTCGCTTGTTCCACAGATAGTCATGTAGGCTGCAGTCTACCGCCTTACTCCTACCGCGAGGCCGCCGGAGTACATTGGCAGAGTCGCCGAGCGTAAGTCATGCTTTCTAACATACGCACTCGTACCCTGACCGCCCCCACCACCAGCTATTGGAGTCCTATGCAGTGGATTCAAGAGAAATTCGCTCCGGCGCCAAAGAAAGCGTCTGAACGTGCAGTCAGGCACCAGGATGAACCAGACGCAACCCCTGCTCAAGATGAAGTGTTCCAGGGAGCACCCACGAGCCACGCAAGTGCAAAGGAGTCCATGGCCAAGAAAAAACAGGAAAAAGAAGTATTCAAACGGCCCAAGCAACCCGCGCATGAGGTACACCTTTCCTGCTATTCCTGGAGGCATCTGCTAAGAAACTCTTTTGAATCTTAGCATAAATACTCCACAGCGAACTTCAAGATTTCACATCGAAAGCTGAACATGCTTGGGAGGCAAATATCCGGGAAGCCCATCGACCATGCTATAATGCAGATGCAATTTAGTGAGAAGCGCGCTAGTGGCCGTATTAAGAGCATGCTGGCAACGGCGAAGCTTCACGCTAGCGTGTACAAGAAGATGGATCCTTCGAAATTGATTGTCTGTGAGTGCATCCCCTCCAATGCCACTGTTGGCTTGTAAATTATCTGCATTTTGCTCACACTCGCGTTTGTGTAGCCGAGGCATGGGTGACCAAAGGGCCGAAGCAACTCAAGCGTCTAGAGCCGCGCGGGCGAGGGAAATTCGGTATACGCGTACATCCAGATTCACGGCTGAATGTGATATTGCGGCCAGGTCAGACGTCTGAGCAGCTACAACAGGAGAAGCGTAAGATGCGGTTGAAGAAGATAGCATCAGCTGGCCTTGTTCGTGAGGACGTTCCTCTTCGGAACCCTGCATCGATGTGGCAATGGTAGATTAGAGAGAGATGCAGTACACAGTTGCTACTATATAGTACTTCATGTTCCCTGCACTGGTCCCTTTTGCGCTTAATAAATGTCACAGCCACTGGAGATTGCAAGTCGACACGTCGTTCTTCAGGCCCTTGAGCAGAACCACCACACGAAACGATGTTGCGGCGCTGGCGAACACTTTCCCTGCTCCTCGTGAGCTCCCTACTTCCTTCTTTTTCCTCGGCCGGCCCAGCATTCGAAAATACAGCCATAGTGCGCACCATTGAACTCGACGGCTCTCTCGTGCACGTCAGTACCACTTACGCCGTCAAGGCACTCGAGCCAGGTCAAACTGTATACCACATCGCCCTCGGCAAGGATGAGAGGGAAAAGACGAGTTGGATAGAAGCCAAGGTCAAGGGCCAAACGCGACCACTCGAAATCGCTCACCTGGGCGAGCGTGATCTACCGTGCGTCGGCGTTCATGCATGCGCCTTGTGGAGTTTGACACCAGTTTGTTCCAAGTGATACTCATGAATTTGCTGTGACATTGCCGAGAAAGCTTGCTGTCAACGGAACGATCAATCTGGTTCTCGAGACAGTCCAGACGCACGCAACGCGTCCCTACCCGGCATATGCAGCGCAGGCAGACCCTCAACTTTTAAAATATCAAACAGACTTATTCGTCCTCAGCCCTTATACCACCCTCGTTCAGCGTACTAAAGTCAAGTGTGTCCAATTTGGCCATGTTCTCGTCGTGCAGAACTAAACATTTGTACAGGCCCTCCTCTCCGGACATCCCTTCTTATTCTACTCCCAAGGGCGTAGACGAATTCGTTAGAGATGGCTCAGTGACCAAGTCTGGAGCTACCATCACATACGGACCTTACCACAACGTGGGTCCGTCTACAAGCGCGGAGTTCCTCTCCAAGTATCAACAGCCCGTCACTGTGCACTACAATTACGATCACCCCGTCCTCGAGGTCACGAAGCTTCAACGTTCGGCCGAAATTAGCCACTGGGGATCCAATCTCAATATTGAAGACAAGATTGACCTCCACAATGCTGGTCCTCTGTAAGCAGTACGCACGTCCTGTCATTCGCTGATTGTTGACCGTCGTGAAATACGCTCAGTCTCAAAGGACACTTTTCCCGTCTCGAGTACCAGAGCCAAAACTATTTTGGTCGCGTGTCTGCGCATATACTTAGCGGTCTGACCCTACACCTCCCTCCAGGCGTGACTGACGCGTATTTCTATGACTTGAATGGGAATGTATCCACTTCCCATCTGCGCCGAACCCCTTCTGTGCCCAAGGGTAGCAAGGCCATTCAACACAGCGTCCTTGAAATGCGCCCCAGGTATCCGCTGTTGGGTGGGTGGAACTATTCGTTCACCCTTGGGTTCGACACCCCACTCCAAGACTCCGTGAGCTGGGACGCGGCAAACCAGAGGCACATCGTTGGTGTTCCTGTCATGACGCACATCCCTGGATCGGTGGTGGACGAGGCCGAGATCAAGATTATTCTGCCCGAAGGCGCGACGTAAGAGTTTCGATTTTGTACATGGTGACGACAGGAGACTGAATGGAAACACCTTAGCGACATTGACGTTGTAACACCTTTCCCTGCGTTGTCGAGCGCGATCTTGACGCATGTGAGCTACCTGGACACGACGGGGCGTCCGGCTGTCTTGTTGACATACAAGGATTTGACTGACAAGCACACCGCCATGATATATGTATGTCAAGCTGTGCTGAGTTTTGGATGCATTTTCTGACGCGAGGGTGTAGGTCTCGTACAAGGTACCGTTGTCAGCGCACCTGAAGAAGCCGTTTGCGGTTGGAGCTGCGTTCATGTCGCTGTTTTTGATTGGGCTAGCGGCTAGACGGGTGGATCTGAGACTGGACAAGGCGTAGTGGTGTAATAGACGATAATACAGTAAAATGCAATACAGTGAAGCCATGTGCCGTGATCAACCCACGGTCCTTTGATGTTCACCAGACATGCACCGAGTCTCTTCCGTCTTGTCCGCGCCTTTGCAACTAAACCCTCCCCTCCCCGTCCTCCCCGTCTCCTTCGCCCATATAACCTCGCTTTGCAGCTCAAGCAGCTCTCTGCAGATGGAAAAGTCGACGCCGCCGTCCAACGCCTCCGCTCCGTGCCCAGGGATGCACAGAACGTCCCCGTATGGAACACCATGCTTTCCCTCTGCATGTCCCACAAAAAGTTCCAGCTCGCATATGCCCTCTTCGTCGACGTGAGTCCTTCCTGTCCTCATCCACAGCCTCCCTCATCGCCCGTGCAGATGAAACGTCGCGGTTTCTCCCCAAACATCTCCACAGTCGTAACCATGTTCAAGGGTTTCACCCAGATCTCTGACTGGTCAAGCCACCCCAAACAGCTCGCTAATGTGCACGCCCTGTTCCACTACTACCTCGAGTACACACACTCCATTAAGCACCACGACCCCAGCAACATCGCACAACTCTCTCTCACCCCCATTGTCATCTACATATCCATCCTCGGTGCTGCGGGTGATATTCAGAAGATGTTCGATGTCTACTTTGCTATGGACCAAGACGGTCCCCACGCGCCAGATCGATTCGTATTCACAGCCATGCTCCGTGCCATTACCAACCACCAGGAACGCGCAGGTGTCATGTCTGTTCGCGACACCGCCGCTTCAGATGCAAAACATGTTTGGTTACAAATCGAAAAGGCCATGCAAAAACGCCCGGATTTCGAGCTCGACTCCCATCTTATTACAGCAACCATACATGCCCTCATGCGTGGTCGACCAGCCGATCAGAATCTTGCGCTAGACATCATAGCCCACCACCTCGGTCTCACAAGACCCGGTCACCCGGACTCCTTCAGACTTTCCCCCCATCTCAATTACTGGACTCTCGATGCTGCCCTTCAAGTCTGCCTTGCAATGCAGAAATTCAGACTCTGTGTTCATTTCATGCATCTCGTCATGGACAATATTGATTTCGATCGGCCTGACGTCCGCTCACTCGTGGCCAGGTCACACGTTCACAAGCTTCTCCGTGCCCATGCATCCCTCGCCATGTTTGCCTCCCCTCACGAGTCCTCCCAAGCTATCGACGTACTCGAATGGTGCCTGAAGCACGATGCTATATATGACATTCCCGATTTGCGTCCCGACATGCGGACCTATCATCTCGTGCTCATGACTTGCCTCCGCACCAGCGATTGGGAAGGCGCCATCAAGTCATTTCGGCTCATGACGGGCATCCAGGCAGATTCCTTCAATGAATCCGATGGGAAAACCCCTCCCAGGGTCCAGAAGCGGCCTGAGGGCAGGAGTCTCGCGCCGAACGTGGCGACGATGTCCTTCATCATGGGCACCGCGCTGCAGACCAAAGACAGTACCAAGGGTTTACAGGCAGTTTGGCTCTCAGAGTACGTTGGTTTTGACAATCTCCTCGATGACACGGCCGCCGAACCGTATTATCGAGCATCCTTTGCCCGGGCGCTGGCGAGTGTCGTCGACCAATTACTGGATGACCCGAGAACTGAACACCGTCGAGAGTGGTTTGTCTCGCTCAAAGCTCGCGCTCGGGAAGTGGTTCGCACCTTTGGGCGTACCCTCAGATCGGAGAAGTTTACGCTGGGCAACCAGACCACGTTGGCTCAGGAGGACTGTGCAGCCTTATTCGACCTTGCCGCGAGGAGCAGTAAAACCCGTAGTAATTAGTGATCTACCTCCGGATGTCGCACCTGGGTACTCCGTTATCACGCATAATAGAATTGTATTCACAAGACAAGCAATGCGTAGGAGACAACGAAACACAAACAGCAGAAGCGTCCACGGTAGTCTATTTAGTAACTCAGCAGCCAAAAGTCCGACGGTAAGGAAAGTAAGAATTAACACAAGTGATGAGTTGATTTACGCAATCGAATTCGGACGATCTCCACATTTTGAAGGGTCGCTCTTAAAGCGGGGCGACGGGAGAACGAAAAGCGTGTCTTCTGTCAGTGCCATTGACACTGGCTGGTATGTGTGCGGAACTTCCCTCGTTAGTTCTGAGAGCCTGGGTCCAGAGAGGTTGCCCATTGGCATGGGGTCGAGTCTTCCAGGCGTCTTCCGAGTTCGAACGTTCTTTCCACGGCGTCTGCAGAGCAGGATGACCCCCCCAACGACAAGCACGGTCAACACCAGGGCATTCAATGCCATAATACCGAGGATCGCTGGGAGGAATTTCGAGAGATTCTCTATAGCCGTGGCAATGTCGGTCGACAGCGTGACTGTCGTAGACCCAGACCCAGAGTTCGAAACATTGTAGGTGATATTAGTGTTCGGGGTGCCACCTCGAACATTATGAAATTCAACAGAGGCTTGATTGGGTTCGACGAGAGCAAGCATTTGAACGTACGGGTCGCCCATGTTCCCCGAGAAATTAAAGTCGCCAAAATCGTAAAGTGTGTAGATTGAGCGGAGGACATTATCACCAATTAACCAATCACTAGACAGAGTCAGATGAATCACGACGCGGTATGGATCCAAAGAACTAACAATTGACCAAGTCCCACAGACACGCTCTGTGGAATGAAGGAGCCCACGCAAGTATTTGGATCACCCATAGTAGTGGGCGTGACGTCGAGCGGATGAATGGGAAAGATCTGGTTGCTTGACAAGCTGTCAACGGATCCCGCTGCATTCAAGTAAAACATAGACACACTCTATTTGAAGGGCCATATCAATCTCGGCGTCGCATGGAACAACCCATTGACCTAGACTGGAATTGTACTGTGCGCCGGAAACGCCACCGTAAATGGCTGTACACACGTCAGTAGGCGCGTACCTTGAGATATCTGTCCATCATCGTTTCGAAGACCATCAAAAATGAACAGCTTACGTGTATGATGTGCCGCTGTCCAATAAAACAACGGCCTTGTTTGATGGCGCCGCAGGTACCGTGGTTGAGACGGCAACCGTCTGCGCTCCAACAATAAGGCAGTCCAAAAGGACATTCCAGCGTGATGGTGCGGTGGTCGGCCAAGTTGGGATCTTGTTTGTACTTGTCACGTTGGCATATAAGGGATCTGTTTCGCCAACGGTAAAGGTACCCTGGACACCGTCACCATCTGAAGTGCTTTGGAGTGAGAATGCAATGAAATTGGGCTCGTTCGGATTGTCATGGAAGAGGTTGTAAAGCAGCGTTCGTCCCGAGGATGATCCAGTCTGGTTCATCGCCGCATCGACATTGGAAAGAGAATCGAAACCAAGGCCCATGATACCTGCTGCCCCGTAAGACAATGCTGGATTCTGAGCTGACAAAACATTCAAGTATGCTTGCTGGGGTACAGTGATGCTGTCCGAAATATTAGCTGTGTACACTCAAGAGAACCAGATGACCAAGATACCCTGCAAAGTCTACCGAAGCAGTCGCTATTTGACCTTGTGCCCACCCTATGCCATACTATCCGGTGTAAGTTTTTTTTTTTTACTTGATAAGGAGGCCGGACGCTGATAATACTTACTGTGAGGTTTAAGCTGGTCGACTTGGTAAGACATCAGTCTGAGAGTCACGACAGGAGACCAGGGTACTGACGCTAGCCTCGGCGCTCGGGAGCGATCCGGTTGTGGGCATTACCCAGAGATCTAAGAAGGGAGAATAATCAAGGAGAACGGTTGGGGGACGCACGACCTACCAGACGAGCCCGTGTCGAGTTGCACGGGGAACGCTGAAACATGGATTTGATTCGGAATGCCAATGGGGGGTGTGATGCAAATGCTTACAGACGTCTCCAATGGTGATCTGTGAGACGACTGAGTGGGGGACGATTGACGCGAGAACGAGGAAGACATACATTAGTAATGTAAACCATGTCTTGTACGTCACTGGGTGTGAATTGTGAGATCAATAAAAGAGGTGGGGAGGTTAGGTATACTTGAGAGAGAGGGATCCAGAGGTGTTGGAAGCTGCGGATGAAGGAGAGACTGAAAGGGCAGCTGAGCCACTTCGACGCTGGAAAGTGTATCTGTGTACCGGCTGTATGGGTATCCTGACGCCCATGGTGGGGTGCGTAAAAAAAGCGAACGCGACGACGACGACGAGCAGGTGGCTATGTGGCTGTGTAATACTACATTGTCCCACTTTGCGATTCCGATTCCGATTCCGATTCCGACCCCCACAACGATGCCAGCCACAACGAGATCCATCCTGCGCCTCATCAACCTCTCCGCCCAGCATTCCCCTTGTCCTTGCCATCGCTGCTCCTCCCCACATGGAACCGCTGCGCTCAACCAGCTCAGACGGTTGGCAACACCCGTTCATGCCGTCCAGAAAGAGTATGCATTCGAGGTGCGCCCCAACCTCTCACAACCCCTGCTTTTTGCAAATCCTCTCTCCCAAGATCGCTGCATCCAACCTCAGGTTCGGAGAGGGCGTCACCCGCGAGGTTGGCATGGATCTCAAGAACATGAAAGCACGCAAGGTAAGTCTCACACCCACCCGTCCTTTCCGTCCTTGCATCTTCTTCCCAGGTCGGCGTCTTCACGGACCCCATTGTAGCCAAGCTCAGGCCAATGGCTGTCGTGTGTAATTTCCTGTAATCTTCCCCCTACTTTGACCCAGTCACCCTTCCCCTAGGCTCTCGAGTCCCTACAATCTCAGGAGGATCTTCCCTTCGAAGTGTACGACCAAGTGGTTACTGAACCTACCGAGGAGAGCTGGAGAAAGGCCATTGACTGGGCGAGGCAACATGACTTTAGTCATTTTCTGGCGTGAGTACCCCGTGTGATCTCTCGAATCCTCTGACTCTCAATCACGTATTACACAGCGTTGGAGGTGGAAGTGTCATCGACACCGCCAAAGCTGCAAACTTGTTCGTACTTGTTCGCTTTCCATGCTGCATGGCCTGACTTTAGACAGGTTTACTGTTTACAAGGACAGCGACCTGATGGACTTTGTCAATGCTCCTGTCGGAAAGGGGCTTCCCATCTCTCAAAGCCTACGGCCTCTCATTGCAGGCAAGTTCCATTCCATGTGACCTTCCTCGGTATGATCCGACCTATCATCAGTCCCTACTACTGCTGGCACTGGCTCTGAGACTACTGGAGCTGCGATTTTCGATGTCACTTCGCGCGCTTTCAAGACCGGTATCGCGAATCGTGCCCTCAAACCGGTATTGGGAGTGGTTGATACTGCAAACACCGAAACGTGTCCAACAGAAGTACACATCAGCGCTGGCCTTGACGTCCTTTTCCACGGTATGGAGAGTTACACTGCGATTCCGTGAGAGCGACGCCGGGTGTTCCAAGCTTGCTTTCGCTCACCCTTTCTAGTTATACGGAACGTACGCCTCGTCCGACCAACCCAATCCTGCGTCCAGCATACCAAGGGAGCAATCCAGTCGCCGACATTTTTTCCATGTGGGCGCTCAGGAGCACAGTGAAGTACCTCCCTCGAATTGCCAAAGACAGCACCGACCACGAAGCAAGAAGTCAAATGCTGTATGTACTTTCTGATTATATTCCTCGTAATAGCTCATGTGGGTGTCGCAGCCTCGCTGCTTCCTTCGCTGGTATCGGATTCGGAAATGCTGGTGTGCATCTATGTCATGGAATGAGCTATCCGGTAAGTTCCGGAGGTAGAATATTAACCTGATTCCCTCACGAGCGCGGGCTAGATTTCTGGTTTGAACAAGAGAGGTCCTAAATATAAGCATCCAGGATACCAAGTCGAGCACCCTATTATCCCCCACGGTGTCAGGTACGCCGCGAAGCCCGCCTGTACTTAACAATGGTTTCTTACGATTTGTGCACCACAGTGTCGCCCTCACAGGACCTGCAGGTATGTCTTGCGCTTTTTCCAGTGCAACGACCCTTATCCTCCCGCTAGTCTTCCAATTTACCGCGCCATCATCGCCCGACCGCCATCGGGAAGCATTGGCGATCTTCAATAACACAACGGTGACCGATCCTTCTATCACCAGCATTCCGGATTCCGAGATCGGTTGCTACTTGTATGAATCGATTGCTCGCTTCCTTGACGGGCTTGGTGTACCGCGTGGTCTGAAGGCAGTGGGCTACACAAAAGACGACATTCCAGGGCTTGTTGAAGGTACACTCCCACAACGTCGTGTACTGGACCTTGCTCCAAACATTGGCAATGTTGCTGGAGAAGACGGAAGGGAACATCTCGCACGAATCATGGAAGCATCATTGGAGTATTGATGGTTGTGTATTACCGTGCTGTTTAACATGAGAAATGCTATTTGTCTGTTCGGATTTCTGACCCGAGACAACACAACTAGCCACGGACGATGGCTGACTGCAAACGCCGAAGCAGGTTCAAACCATGCATTGATCTTCACGATGGGAAAGTGAAACAGATCGTCGGTGGTACCTTGTCGGATGACGACCCAGAAGCACTCAAGACGAACTTTGTTGCAAGGTCAGTGCACCGACCGTCGAGCATGAATGTCGCTTCACCATCTGCAGCCAATCCGCAGGAGAGTTCGCACGTTTATATAAAGAGTACGACTTGCAAGGCGGGCATGTTATAAAGCTAGGACCTAGAAATGAAGATGCCGCGAGAGAGGCATTGGAGGGGTGGCCAGGTATGACACCCGACCTCACAACACAATCCATCTCCATGATACGTTTCAGATGCTTTGCAGATCGGCGGCGGAATAACGGGCACGAATGCACAAGAATGGTTAGATGCGGGTGCTAGTAAGGTGGGCACAGTGCCACGACCTGATTTCCATCTCAATCTATTCAGGTCATCGTCACTTCATATCTCTTCCCTGGAGCGAAATTCTCCAGAGAGAGGCTTGATGCTATCTCCAAAGCCGTCGGCAGGGACAGGCTTGTCGTGGATGTGAGGTTGGCCAGCCCTTCATGTGCGGATGACCGCGCATAACATGCTCATGGCCTATAGCTGTCGTCGTCGGGGGGAAAAGTGGTTCGTAGCGATGAACAAGTGGCAAGACATCACAGATATGGAGGTATCCAAAGGCAGGTCGAAAATGATCATCTCCGTCTTGTTCCAGTCGGTGAACGGCATCCTTAGACTCACTCGACATGTTGTCGGAACACTGTAGGCAAGTGGAGGGCATGGGTTAGGTACACGTGCCTGACTCTATCTAGTGAATTTCTCATTCATGCCGCTGATGTCGAAGGACTGTGCCAAGGGATCGACGAAGAACTTGTGAGAAGCGAGTATCCCAACCATCTGTCTTGACATGTCACTGATCCAGATATCAGAACTCGGCGAATGGGTGACGATACCAACGACGTATGCTGGGGGAGCAACGCGTAAAGTGACCTCGAGTATAGGTTAGCAGGTCAGCTGATGGCATGCACAGATGTCTCGGATCTAGCTCTTGTGGAATCACTGTCGGGTGGAAAGGTTGATCTGACGTATGGCAGGTAAAGTTGTTCCTTTGGGATAGCAGAGGAGATATGTTGATCCCGCCCAAGCTCGCTCGACATTTTCGGGGGTACATTGGTAAAATTTCAAGATCTCGTAGAGGTGATGAGGAAAAGTGAACAGGGTAACCACCAAAGCTGTGCATAGTAGACAGGATGACCGTGAGAAATGTGGCTGATAAACTGTACAGTTCTCGCTCGCGTAAGCGAGACTGCGGTCACACCAGCGCGACCGCCTGCTAATCACAGCACCTTCAAAATGCCCGGCAAAGTCAAGGCCTACGAACTCCAGTCCAAGTGAGCGTCAAACACGTACCCGCTTTTTACAATCTGATACACTCGTCTGTGTCGTGTAACTTCATAGGTCCAAGAATGACTTGACCAAACAACTTTCCGAGCTCAGGAACGAGCTGCTTACCCTCCGAGTACAGAAGATCACCGGAGGGGCTCCTTCAAAACTCACCAAGATGTATGTTCTTGTCGTGACTCTGGATTCGATCCGGGTCCTAATATCCTCTTTTCACAGTACTGTCGTGCGCAAGTCGATCGCACGGGTCCTGACTGTGATGAACCACAAGTCACGTCAAAATCTCCGGGAGTACTACAAGAACAAGAAGTACCTCCCACTTGACCTCCGGCCGAAGAAGACTCGTGCAATCAGGCGGCGATTGACCAAGGTGAGATGCATTGGGACGGATCTTGCGCATGTCGTTGAGACAGCTCTTGTAGCACGAGGCGTCGTTGAAGACAGAAAAACAGCACAAGAAGGACATCCACTTCCCTCTGCGTAGATACGCAGTCAAGGCATAAGATCGCAGCAGCTGACTGCGTCCTTATCACCATCGGAGAGTTACTGTCGTTTACATGCATCTTATCCGTATGTCCTAGGCCCTGAATGACTTGACATGCCGTGCCTATTGTCATGGGATCGACTTTCGATGCCAGCGTTGTAATGCAGAGCGACAGTCCGAGTTCGTTGTCGATGCCGATTAAGAACATTGCAATCGCAGGGATGGGAAATAAACTTGTCTCACCTCGGACACGTGTAGAGGAGCGCACCATGTTCGGTGGGTTTCATGTGTCAACGCCATATACGTCCGCCCAGCTTTGGCTCAAACCACCATGTCTCCACCCAGCAACCGTCTCAGGAAACCAAGCCATGCTGACCTCGACAATCTTCCACAATCGAGGGGGATGTCTCCAAGACCCAGCCAGGATGGTCATCCTCCTCCCAGGGAGCCCTACCCTGTTTCCAGCAGTAATCCCGCCAGTCAATACACCTTGCTCGACAAACTCGGTACAGGCAGCTTCGGTACGGTCTACAAGGCAATGCACAACGAGACCAAACAGATAGTTGCAATCAAACAAATCGGTGCGTTCTCGGTCATGTGCGCCCGTCCGGGCCGCTTTCATCTCCTTGAACTGTCATATCCCGAACAGACTTGGAGGACTCGGATGACGATATACTAGAGATCCAGCAGGAAATAGCCAGCTTAGCTCAATGCGACTCCGAATATATCACCCGATATCATGGCTCCTTTGTCGTGGCTTACAAGTTGTGGATAGTCATGGAGTACCTCGCCGGAGGATCGTGCCTCGACTTGCTCAAAGCTGGTGTCTTTTCAGAAGCGCACATCGCAGTCGTCTGCCGCGAACTACTTCTCGGTCTCGATTATCTCCATTCAGAGGGCACTATTCACCGAGATATCAAAGCCGCAAACGTCCTGCTCTCCGCCGCGGGAAAAGTCAAACTCGCCGATTTCGGTGTTGCAGCGCAACTCACGACCACTTTGAGACATACATTCGTTGGCACCCCCTTCTGGATGGCACCAGAAGTCATCCGTCAAGCTGGATACGACGCCAAGGCAGACATGTGGAGTCTGGGCATAACAGCGATCGAGATGGCAATGGGCGAGCCGCCATTGGCAGAGTACCATCCCATGCGTGTGCTCTTCCTGATTCCCAAGGCGAAGCCTCCAACGCTTGAGGGCAACTTTAGCCCTGTTTTCAAGGAATTCGTCTCGTTATGCCTCACAAAGGACCCCAGCATGGTACGATAGGCTTGACTTCGTCTGGATTCCTTCTCACACGATACCCAGCGTCCCACAGCCAAAGAACTTCTCCAACATAGATTCGTCAAGAATGCAAAGAAGACGTCGTACCTTACAGAGCTCATCGAACGCTACCAGGAACTTCGCGTCGGGTCTCCCCTAAAGGGTCTCCAAGCGTACCAACCCACCGTCAATGGAACCGCTCATTGGGAGAGTAATGCCACGATACGCAGTGATTGGAACTTTGACACCATCAAATCTTCGACTGTAATGGGGACATTCAGCAGTGCTGCTCGGGACCTGCTCCCTGACATGGATGACGAGGAAGCTGAAGATCCTTTGGTCCGTGGCGAGGAAGAGCAGTCTATTGATACAGAAGGTGCTGTCAAAGGCAGCGAGCAATTGGTATCTCGTGGTATCGGGATGAGTCACCCAGCAACCCACTCAACTGTTATGATCAAATCACCACTCGAAGAACAGGACATTCCTACTCTGCTTGCCGAGACAGACGCCTCGCCGAGTGATTTAGGAGCTTCGTATAGGCCTATCACTCCGCTAGAGGGTGGGCTGCCTCAAGACGCGCCCCCTGCCTACAGTGGTTCTGTCCAGTCTATGAGGCGTTCGTCATGTGCTGCAAGGCACAGAACGACTGGCGCTGGGACGGTCATGCGGGAGGCTGATTTAGGTTCTGGTGTTGATACGATCCGACCAGTGAAGAAAGTTGACACCATTGGCTCCCTAAGGCTCTCTGCAGAGTATGTCGGGACTGCACGCAGCAGAGATGACCCCCCCCAGTCTCCATCGTCGACTTCACCCACCAGAGAACGGTCATCGTTTAAGCGAAGAGTGAGTGAATCGGAACGGGCTGGGCGAGCTATGGTCGACGATGTAGTCCTTCCGGTCCTGCAGAACGTAAGCGCAATCCGGTCACCCTGCCTGTCGTCCCTCTGACTGTCTCTCAAAGGCCATCCGCGATGACATGGACGCTCGGGAGATTGAGTCATTGAGCATGATAGCTCGAGGTTTTGCTGACCTCTGCGACGCTAACGCAGCCCTCTCTTATAATGTCATCCTTGACATTCTTTCTGACATCAACGAGTACGTCTTCTTGTGCGTGCGCGGCGAATCCTGCCTTGACATTCGTGTGCATTCTAGAAATTCCGCCGTCCGACAACATGTGCAGACTTCTCGTGGACTATTTCCCCACAAACGGATTATTCGAAAGAGCGAAATGACGGCTAGAGGCTTGGTTGTCACTGAAGTTCAAGAGGACATTTCACCCTCCCCAGCAGAAGCGGGTGGCTCGTCATCCGCTCACCCTCTCAAAGCAGATGACCCAGCTGCCCCAGCACGCAAGTCACCCATCGCCGAACTCTTGTACATGCGTTGGCTCGAAGGACTACGGATCAAATGGCCGAGTATTTTGTCGTCATGAAATGGCGAGCTTGACGTGTCGATTATCAGCACAACCACTGCCGTTGATTTCGCGGTCGGGTATTTGCTCAGATCTGTTGGACGCAATCACTTAGGGGGGGCCTTTCATTTGGACAGTTTGGGCACGTTCCAAGATGAACATGTATTCACGTATATTTTATGGACGCAATGTCTTACGGTCGATGAAGTACAGACTTGGGCTACCTCCATTGTTTCCCGTTAGCCACACGATTCCATGCGTAAAGGCTGATTGTGATTTCAAAAAGGAAAGAAAGAAAAAAGGATTGTAAAGTGGATTACACCCAAGATAATAAGGCAAAAATAGTAATGTATCCATGCACACTATTTCCAAGTCCCGCATCAAAGGAAAACACTCCCGGCTAGAGTGGCAATGATGGTTGCAATACCCGACAGTACGAGCGACGCGGCACTGAAGTGCTCGGCTCCACTCTTCTGGTTTGCATGGGGAGAAGCAGTGGTACCGTGAGACGAACCCGACTGGCTGGGACTCGTACGGTGACCAGAAGCAGGGAGTGTAGCCCTGCCGCAATCTTAGTCAAAGGCACTCGAAAAGGACAGAGAGAGCTCACCCAGCCGTGTGTGGAGCGGTGGTGTTCGCCTGGGGAGGCTTGACACCGGGGTCGCCAACGTGTGCAGGAGTGACAGGAGAAGTAGAATCGAGTGCATTCTGGTACGCTCCCAAGCCATCCATTTGTGCGAGCGATACGCGCTTCCATCCGTTTGCAACCATGACAGGATACGCACTCATGAAGCTGGAAACCGACAAATCAGACAACTCGTGCTCCAGTATAACGAGACCCGGGGTCTTGGGACCTTGCGTGTTCACCACGTTCAGCAATCCGTACACAGAGAGAAAACAGGCCTGTACCAGTGAGCCACGTCTGCATCTGTGTACCAATCTTGTCCAGCGTAGTGCCAGGAGGGTTTTGATCGAGTGTCCAGTCGTCAGTACTGAGGGGGAAAAAAAATCAGGCAAAGCAACGACACAAGAAACAGCCTACTCCTGGTTCCAAATGACCGTAGTCAACCCAAAGACTTCTTTTGCAATAGCGCGAACACGCATATCAGAGTCACCATAAGGGGGCCGCCAGAATCGGGGGAGGCGTCCTCCTGTAGAGTTGTGAATGAGCCACATGGTCCAGCCCAACTCAGCCAACACTTCTTCGTTGGACTTTGTAGTCATAAAAGGATGCGTCCATGTGTGAACGGCAATGTCGTCCTGATTGACGCCGAATGCGGTTTGAAACTGCTGCGGGTATAAGAGGATATTCTGACCGATAAAGAAGTGGGTCGCATGTTCGTTGTTCTTGGCGAGGAAGTCGTACAGAGTGTTCGAAGGCTAAAAAAAGATCCGTAAATCCTCGGCGACAAATCACGCAACAAAAAAAAATGAACCAACCGGCAGCGGACCATCGTCAAAGCTGAGCGCAATCGTGCCCGTGGGGGCATCCCAAATATCACCAGGAGTGACACACTTGTACGTCGAGGAGCAGACGGTGGCGCTATAGGGATCATAACCCGTGGGGTACGTCGGATTCTCGAGATTAGTGCTCGTGGCCAAGGGGACGTCTGGTATCTTGCCAGCCGCAACGGCATTACTCAACGCATTGACCCATGCCTGAGGCATATCCGTCGTCGAGGCGAGGGTGGCGGGAAAGCCCGCAGACCATTCTATCCGTGAATCGTGTCAATACTAAAATTGAGCAATTCGACGCAAAACATACCGGGCGTTCCTATCGCAGCATAAGTAACGCCATCGTTGCTACCTGCACGCCTAAAGAGACTATAGACAGGATGGCCTTCTTCGTGGTACCATCTGCTTGGCAAACGTTTACCGTCCGTGTGCGAGTGGCTAGCAGGATTGACCGATGCGTGTGCAACAGTAGCCGCGAGGAGGAGGGCAGAGGTAAACCGTACCGGCATGACTAGGGAAGAGGCCTAAAGGAGAGGAGGGGGAAATAGAAAGTGTGCTAGGGGAGGGGAAGGAGCGATAAAGGGAGAAAGGCAACGAGGGCGCGCATTTTATACCATGGGACGGGAATTCTACGACGTCAGCCTCGAATGCCTACCTTTGAAGACAGATATTCTGGTTGCCGTATATGGACCAGGAATTCAACCTAGGACGTCCATCAAGCCTTAGCGCTACCTCGGTGCAGTTCTACAGGATGAATTTCATCGTGATACGATCATTGACAAAAACACAGCATCGTCCAGATCACATACTATGTCACAGGCACTGGCGAGGCAGCAGCAGATTCCCCACGAAGTGCACTCTTGAGAATCAAAATGCCCGACTTCAACTGTGCGACATCCTTCACCATAGCCGTGAACCTGGCCTTCTTTGCCTCGCTTGTTAGATACGGCGTAAAGTGTTGAATGCAGTCCCGTGTCGTCGCATTTGGCGTGTTCTGCAGCCACTCGATAAGCATCCTCTCTTCCAACTCTCCCTCGGGCGGGGGTCCGCTTGGCACTGCCTTTCGCTTCTTGGGCTTTGGAGCATTGGTGCCGTTGATCGCGCCGCTGGTTGCACCGGCCCCAGAAACGTCATCGACTTTGCGTTTGTTCGTGGGCTTCGCAATTGGTGAACCAACCAAGCCTTTGCCGCCACCCGCTGCCGGACTGGTAGCAGGGCTGGTTGCCCGACTGCCTCCCCCAGGCACTCCACTGAGCGGACTGTTCCCTCTGCTCACGTTGGCTGATTTGGCTTTCGGGGCCTTTGGGCTTGTTGCTCGTTTGGCAACGACGGAATGCCCTCCCAAGCTGGATATAGGCGCTGGCGAAACTGCTCGGGAACCTTCTGTAGTCGGAGGCTTTGTGGCTGGCTGCTGAGAAGCTGACCGAGATGTCACCTGTTGGGGTTGCTGCTGTATGGCAGGTTCGTTCGAGACGACTGGAGGTTCTTCCTCTTCCTCATTTTCGTCCTGTCGATCGATGGTGAGACCTGTGGGTAAGAGCGGCGGGTAACACTGGGCTCACCGAGCTTGCATACGGATTGCGTTCTTCGTCACTTTCATATGCAACGTTCTTTTCCAACTTGCGCATGAGTTTCTTGAGTGATTTACCATCCTTTGACAACTGGGACTCGTCTTCGTCCTCCTCAGAATCATCGATGTACCCTTCGCGCCGTTTGTTGGCTAGCTTATACTCTCGCTTTAAGCGTTCCTGCATGATCAATGTTCATGATGAGACTTGGGGGGAAAAGCAACACTCTGACCTCGAGTTCTTTGGCTTCCTCGTCATCCATATCCGCGGCCTCGTGCTCGTCATCGTCTGCAACGTCTTCTTCAAACAGTTGCTCGTCAAGATGACCTTCGCCATCGTCTTCTCGTTTAGGCCGAACGCTTCCCTCCTCGTCTTGTTCTGCTCCCTGGGAGCCTCTGTTCACTGTTCGTAGAGCCCTTCCGCCTGGTGCTCTGCTTTGGCTAGCATTATGCACCAGTGGCGCTGCGACGTGTTCGCTGGGATCCGCCTTGAGCATGGCCAACGTAGCTGCGGAAGGACCTTGTCCATGTCTGCGGTGCAATAACCAGCGCTCTGGATCCTTGTTCTTTTGTATCTTTGCCATCTTGAGCGGAGGTCGTCAGACTAGTTGCGACGAAAGAGGAGCAGGCGGTACGCACTAATGACTCGGCCTCCTCCAAGTTGGGGACGTGGTGTTTTGGTTTCTTGTGAAACTTGTACCATCGGTGAGCAGGCACGAATTTGAACACGTCTTGAGCGGCGGGCATGAAAAGGGCATGGCTTTCCGCCTTTGATATCTCCTCCAGTTGCCCGACCCAAACTTCGTTCTGCCTCGCATCTTCCATCACCCATGGGTATCTCTCTTCCCTCCTGAGCTGTCGGACGTTTTCTGGGACTTTGAAAACCTGTCGTGTTTTCCTCGTCATTTTCTTTTTGCCGTTCGGAGGGGTCTTCCCCTTGATGTCTTTCTCCTTGGACGGACCCTCTCCTGTCGTGTTTGCGATAGGCCGGCCATCCACGTCGACCATGACGATTCTCCCATCCGGGCCAATGACCGGTTTGCCGTCAAGCCCCAACATTGGGCGAACAGGAACCTGCTGAAGGGAATTCGACTCTTGTCTCCTGATATCCTTCCTGTTCAGCTTTATCGGCTCCTCCCACGTCGAGACGTCTACGGATTTCCGAGAGTCGAATTTCATCACGTCATACTTCCACCCGTTGAGCGCAGACGACATGAGCTTGTACTCGGAGAACTCGCCGTCGGGGAGCTTTGAACTGTCCTCGACGTCGTCCGCGTTTGGTGGGGTGGGTTGTTGGCGTGGTGTTGCAGATTTACGGGGGGGAGTCCCGTTTGGAAGAGAAAGCGGGGTATCTTTCCTGATGGGTTTCTTCTTGTGGAACAGGAGGGATTCGGCAGACTTTGGGGGCATGACGGTAGGGATACAAAGAGCATCCGCGCATGGTGGATCACGTAATCTTGACTGGACGACATACAATTACACATACAACGACTGGCAGATGCTATAGTGATGATGATTGCGACAAACGAAAAAAACCTAGGCGTAGCACTATGTACATCGACCAACTCATCTCCGAGGCAATCGTCCGTTTAAAAAACGAGAAATGCAGCGATCCCGGCGTAAATGACAACTATCACATGAGCCCGACATGAAAACAGAGATGGTGTACTTAGGTCGGAGGGGCCTCCACCCTCGTCGTGGGTATACTGCCATTCGTCACTGCAGCTGACGAAGGTTGATGGGACGACTGGCCCGCGGCTGATGAATATGCATTTTCCGAAGACGACGGTCGTGACTGTGGCTGCGGTGGTTGATGGGAATGTGGCTGAGAGGAATGGGATATTGCGCCGGGGGGAGGCGGGGGGTATGGTACCGGACCTTGAGTGTACACGATTGGATGTGGAGGACCACCTGGACCGAATGGCGGCATGCCCTGGCGCAAGCTGTCCAACTCGTGCCTGAGCATGTCGATTTCGCGTGCCATGTCTTGATGGCTTTGCTTGAGATTGATTACAAAATCAATGGCTGCAAGGCAGGGTCAGGCGTGAGGCCAAAGACAAAGGAGAGAAGATAGACCTTTGCTTAGAATCTCCCATTTGCTCGCTTTCATACCACGGTCGGCCGGGAGCTGATCTCGGAGTTCGTCGAACAAGTCCTTCATTTCCTTCCGACGTTTCCGCTCGGCAAGCTTGTGGGAGACCCTTAGCTCTGGGGACCGAGAATAAGGGGTTGAGCCAGGTTCCTTGAGCTGTTTAGCGGTGGAAGAGGAAGAGGGTGGCGGGGCAGAGGAGTCGTCTGCTGAGGCGGTAGGGGGGACGGGAGGGGTAGGAGGGAGAGGTTCGCGTAACTGGCGGGATGGGGGGCGTGAGCGTGAGCGTACGTTTCTGGTTGGGCCGATGGCGGGGGCCATATTTTCAGGGACAGACATTCGCCTGTCGGGGGAGAAGGACATGGGAGGTATCATGGTCTGAGGCAAAGGTTGGGACTCAAAGGGACGGTTGGTATTCTGTATATTAGTGTCTTGGTGGCCATCTGGATGTTGTGCTGCAGACCACGCGAAAGTCGCCATGCTACCGGATGTTGAAGGTGCTGGTGATCGTCCATGTGGCTGGTCGCCGGAGAATGCCGAGTAGGCAGTGGACGCGTTTGGGAGGATTGCAGGCAAGGAGTCGCGTCTATCGTGGAGCCACCACTGTGGGGTGTTGGCCAAAGGAGCACCTGACATGCCTGGCCCTGAAATCATCGCGCCGGCATGTACTGAATGGCGACGGTGATCATATATGCTGAGATGAGCCATCCTATGAGTGTCTACTGCCGAGCCTCGCCGTTTTTGGGCGCGACCGTCGGGATCGATGTTCATCGGACTTGGGATACCGGGGCCGGCGAGGTGGGAGTCGAGATCGTCGGAGGGGAATGTTTCGCGGTCGGAGGACATTTTGCGTTTTGTGCCGTGGGGTAGCTGTGAGTCGGAGGAGTTCTGGAAAGGGTCGGGGACGCGAAGCGGGGGGAGATGGAGGGGACGTACTGCAATGGAATGGCGACGAGAGCTGTCGTCGCTGTCGTCGGGTTGGCGGAGATTTGTGCGCGGGGAGTGTCTGTCGCTGTCGAGATGCATGGGGTCGCCGGGGAGGTGTTCTGGAGGGCGGGGTTGGGGGTGCGGGCGGAGGGAGGAGAGGTACGCACTGGAGAGACCGTTTGATCTGGAGTGGGCGTTCGGGGGACGATCGAGGTCGCGATCCAAGGAGGGGGAGCGGAGTATTTTGCGGATTTGTTTTATGGTGGAGTCTGAGGGTGCGGTTGTGTCGCCAAAGACATAGTTTGCGGCGGGGCGTGGTCCTGAGGGAAGGGTGTGAGCGGTGAGACGGGGAAGAGGGGGAAGGAAGGGCACCGAGGAGGGATGCGTGGAGGGATGGATCTGTGAGAGAGCCTCTGCGGTGTTGCTGTAGATAGTCGAGCGGGGGGAGAGATATGAGGGGGGAGTGTCTCGAGCACTCTCTCTGGCGGTGGTCGGTGGTCGGCATTGAGGGAGAGAGCGACTGTGAACGTCGACGTTATACAACTCGTCCCTCTTACCGCTTTCGGCGCTAAACAACGTGGAGCTCCGACTCGCGGGGGCACACGTGGCCATCTCCCTCGCCCGAAATGGTTACATGATCCCAAGCCACATCGCCGATCTATCACAGCCGACTCCCCCTCACCATCCCCCGCTGCACCCCGCTCAGCACAACAAGTCCCCCCTCTCGCGTACCCCTACTGTTCCGCGTACTACGTCCTCCTTGTCCCCGCACCTCGTCCTCCGTCTGAACCATGTACCCCACCCACGGTAGGTAGTCCAGGTACACCTCTCCCTGTCCCATCATCGCCGCTGGCCGCTCAACCATGCCCTGCAACGCGTCCACCATCCGAGATTGATACTCCACGCGAGCACCAGAGTCTTCGCCCGTTAGCCTCGCCGCGGGGTTGATCGACGCCTCATTCGGACCCGCGTGTAGCCCACGTGAATGCCGGATGGCTTCTTCTGCAATGAGCTCATCACGCCGGTAAAACACCAGCCCCTCCCCACACCACCCCCCTGTCGACACAACCACATATCCCATCTCCTCCTCCCCAATGCTCACAACCTGCAACCACACACTCAGCCAATACGCCTACCACAATTCCCGTCTGCAACTCACCTCCCGCGTGCAACACAGCTCGGCGTCGACATGCGACATCAGCTCACTGTGACTCCTCATTCTCCGCCACCACTCCTTTTCCACTGTGCTTTCCATCGCCGTAACCCTGCATTCAGCGGAAATTGGTCGAGCTGATCGCCGAACGTGTCCTTCAGCCTCCTCTCCTTGGTGCATCTCTGATGTTGATCCATGCCTCGCGCCCGCGCACAACATTTGTAATTGCGTGATAGACCGTCGTAGATCTGGCAACCCCACTGGCTCGGTTCTCGGGTATTGCGGCCCATCCCGTATCTCTCCCCCATCTTTCCACTGCGTGCTTTCATATAGAACCATCAGGTCTTCGTGCGGAACAAGGCACCCCTCGGTCACCGACACGCATTGGAGAAACCTCGCTGCCACGGCCGACGGACAGGGCTCGAAAACGAGGACCTTCTGAAGCGCCAGATCACCGAGAGGAACTAGACCAGGATCTGCACAACCGTCGTGTCCTCAGCTAGCGCGACACAAACGAGGCACTCACCGTTGCATGTCATTACAACTGGCCTTTGGCAGCATTCAATCAAGTCAATAACAGCAGGCCAAAAACCTGCATCTTCTTTGAATAATATGTCCACTTCTTCCAGCAGCACGAGAGACTGCCCAACGATCGCTCTCCGTCCTTCAGATTCAGCCGGGCACATCCCGGAGATGGCCGCCTCTGCCGAGTACATCCCTTCGTCCGGTGGCAGTGGTTCCAGCTCACCTCTCGGTCCGTCAGCCCCTCCTTCATGTCTTTTCGCATATCCGGTGCCACCGAGTCTCTTGCGTTCCTTTGCCTCTACTTTAGTCGTTTTCGTTGGCCCACGCCTATGAACCCTCTGGACGATATGATTCCTGCCCACATCCCCCACAAGATGGTTCAAGTTTGCACCGTTGCGCTTTCCAATACCAGGATACACCTCGAAAATTTCCCATCCCAACTCCTCTGCACAGGCATAAACCGCAGCAGTCTTCCCACAACCAGGGGGACCAGTTATCAGGAGGGCATTGGTTAGGTTGTCGGCAAAGTTGGTTCGAGCGGGTTCCTGCAATCGGGTCGTCGTGTGGTTGATTTCTGTGGCAGCGATGCTTGATGTAGCCTCGTGGGTGTCAGCTGTGTCGCGCCTGTGGAGGCGAGTAAGAGTGCGTTGACAGAATGCGAGCTCGTCCTCCGAATCCTCAGAAGGCACATCAATTTCCTCTTCATCCGCCACAAAGTCATCCAGGTCATCATCCGAATCCACCCTTCTCTTCTTGTTACCCCGTTTTCTGGTTACGCCTCGAATAACGCGGGGTCGCTTCATACCTCGTGGTTCGTCCCGCTTCGTGGTGCTTTTTGCTTTATTTTCTCTGGCTGTACCACCCTTCGACACTGGCTCCTCTGGTTGGCGATCTCGCAAATGTAACTCGAGTGCACCGAGCCAGTCTCGTAGATAGGTAGCGTGATGCTCATTACCCAGTACTTCGTTCGCGCGCCTGGGACGAAAACGGCGAGTCCACGTCTCGGCATGGGGTAATGGATCCCTTTCTCGCTGAACAGATATTCGCGCGAAAGCGGGGTGAGATTCCATGTAATCACAGCGGAGGGATTGAAGATATTCTTCGCATTGCTGGGGTGTCAAAGACCGGTGGATACGATCCAAAGCAGTTGAGGGAATTTCATCCAGCTCCTGCCATTTTTTGAGCAAGTCCAGTGTTCCTTCATCTGATGGACGGAGACTTGGGAATGCGCTACGCTTGAGGGGTGCTTGACTGGAAGTATACGAATGCTGCAATCCTCGAACATGCTGCGAACATGAACTAGGGAGGGGCACAACATCCCCTAACCCCAAAGTCCGTTTATTCTTCCTACTTGTTTTATGCGGGTGCGTGTGCTCGTGTGTGCCGGCATGCGGCAAGTACGTGGCACTCCCACAGCACTGAATGTTGAGAGCCACGGGAGAGGGGGGAGGTGAATGTGAGGTCGCGTGGCTGGATTCTGAACGAGGAGATAGCTGATGATTAGACGATAACGGCGGTTCTGTCGACAGTTCTGTGTCGGAGGAAATATCGATGATATCTATAACCTCGGTATCATCCACGTTAATGACCGTGTCTCGTAGCTTGTCTGGCATAGAAGAGACCTTTGTGAAAATGGGAAATAGATGACCTGTACGTCGCGATATTGTTTGGAACTGGAATAGATTACAATAAACTCACGCACTTGGCTTGGGCCGACTAGACGGTTGTGCGGGAGGATGTGGATCGGCTGCTTGGAGAGAAGGAGCTACTAGGTCTGTGTGCTCGGGTTGCAGGTCTTGTTCTTTCCCAGTAGGGCCGGTTCCGGAATTCGTCCTCTGAAAGAGGTCCTTCAGAGTCGTCTGCGTCGTGGCCTAACGTGGCCCAGTGAGTTACATGACACAAAAACGTACGGAGATGGTACCCGTTGGACTTTAACTTGACCGCCTGTGGCTCTTGTTTTCCGCTTTTCCGGCATAGCGGTAGTGGATGATGGCCAGCGCCGTCCAAGTTGGGTGTCGAGCTTGGAACGCGTCTTAATAGTGCGTTCATCGCGTGACGTGTCACACGCGTTTGGTCTCGTGACTGGACTTGCTCAAGTTAATGTCGGACGATCAAGACACTGAACAGCGGCCTTCTGCCAGTAAAGAGCTATTGAAATGGATATCCAGGGAGTATTTTGGTAAGATGCCCTCTCCATGTAGGTGAGACGGTTGAGCCCACCAGCAAACGTCAGATATGAACGGTTCATCATACCGCGTCCTTGATCACCCACCAACGCCCTTGGAGTTTGCTAGACTTGTTCATTTATCGAGACCAGTGGTCATCAAGGGCATTAATCTGATCCACGTCGTGTCGTTCCAGCGAGGCTAACACACTTTCTCGTAGGGGTAGAGTTTCCGGCTTTGACGAAATGGACAGACGACTATCTTGTTCAAAAAATGGGAGATCAATTTGTCTCGGTTGCGGTGACTCCCAATGGGTATGACTTGATCATTCGCGTCTGTTTTTCAGAAGCATGATTGGACGACGGCAAGTCGAGCAGATGCGGTCACCCCCGCCCCGGACGGAAAACTACACTTTGCCGAACCGTTCATAGACTCCATGACCCTCTGCGACCTTCTCAGGAAGTTGCGATCAGGTGGTTCGTACTCATTTTTACTCTGGTTGACACGATCGGACCATGCCACGGTTCAGATGAAAAATATGTCTATTATCTGCAGTCGCAGAATGGAAATTTGTATTCGCAGGATCTCTTCTCTAACGGAGATGATGCCTCAGAATTCGCGGCCTTGCGAGCAGATGTTCCTCCAGAAGTCAACTTTGTTCGTGATGCACTGGGTTCGTTATCGGTTCATGACGATGTCTTACAATTGTCCTGAGAAATGGAACAGATCGTCCTCCTGACGCCGTAAATCTGTGGATCGGAGGCAGCGACAGCGTTACAAGCATACACAGTGGTACGGTACCCAGCAATCTCTCAACTTTCTAGGCGTAATCGGAAGTGTGCAGACCCTTATGAGAACATATACACTGTCATCCGTGGTACCAAACATTTTACATTGCTACCACCAAGCGAAGGATGGTGTTTGGAAGGTTTGTGCTACACACCAGCTTCGTCTCATTGCTCATGGAAGTAGAGAAATTGTACCCGCATGCCGTGTACACCCGCGCTGATGCTACTCAAGAGCTCTATCTCCTTCCATCATGCGAAGCTTCGCCTGTGCGATGGTCCTCGGTCCCAAACCCTGACCTTCCAGATGCATTGCCACGAGAAGCTCACCCAATACACATTACATTGACTGCGGGAGACACACTGTACCTCCCTGTTGGCTGGTGGCACTTTGTCAGACAGTCGGGTGATGTTACTATCGCATTAAATTGGTGGTATGATGCGGAGCTTCAGGGGATCAATTGGGTGTGGTTGAATATGCTTCGGGGAGGCGAAAGTGTACCACAAGGAAATTAATATCAGTGTACTTTCCGTCTGTCACGCGTGTGTCACGTCACATTTCACAATTCTGTGCCATCTATTATAGGCTCGCAATATGGCCAAGGACAAGAGCGAGAAAAAAGAGAAAAAGAGAAAGGCAGAGGAGGTAGCAAATGCACCACCAGCTGAGGCTGTAGAAATCGAGGCCTCGGTGTGTTTCCTGACCATCGAAATGTGCGCTTCACGGTCTCACCCAGGTACAGCCTACAAAGAAAACAAAAAAAGACAAGGAGGAGATTGCTGTCCCTCTTGAGGACCTTTCTCCCATTGCGCGACCTCTTGCGCAGAAAAAGCTAGTGAAAAAGTTGCACAAGACGATCAAGAAGGGTGAGGTCCTGACCTGCCGATTCCATGCTCGTGCATTTTAATTGTATGCTGTCATCAGCGTCCAAAGCTAGGCAGGTCAAACGTGGTGTAAAAGAGGTCGTAAAAGGTATCCGCAAAGGAGAACAAGGGCAAGTGATCCGTTCCGTATTGCTTGTGACACTCGCGCCATTTCACTCCCAGGTTACTCGTTCTCGCTGCTGACATAAATCCTATCGACATCATCTCCCATCTCCCTGTGCTCTCCGAGGACGCGCAGGTACCTTATGTATTCGTGGCATCCAAAGAAGAGCTTGGGCACGCCAGCTCTACAAAACGACCGACAAGCTGTGTTATGATATGTCCAAATCTGAAGCGCAAGGCACAGAAGAAAGGCGATGAGGATGGCGGCGAGGACGACTACCGGGAACTATACGATGAATGTCGTCGGGACGTGGAGAAGCTTGATGCCAAAGTTGTATTCTGATACCGAACGTATCCTGTCTCTTGCTAGTTCGCTGTGATGTGCGAAGCGACAAGCCAGCGAGTTCAAGTGACAACCGTAACCACAACATACGTATTAATACAATACTACCGTAGTACCATTCGCGGGATTCGCACGTTCACACAAATTTCTTTCCAATTACCAGTCTCTCTCACTCTCAGCCATGCCTGTGTCGAAGGCCAAGCCTACTTCTACCAATGGCTCAGCATCCGGAAAAGCAACCCAAGCAACCCCAGCAAGCACTGTCCCGCCATCACCGGTTTCGAAGTCATTCGAGACAGACCGTGCGGTGACAAATAGCTCAGGGAAGCCTGACAAAAATGCTCATGACGCGGAGCAGGAGAGACTCAAGTCTGAGATCGAGGCTCTGCAGGCCAAACTTGTACGTTGCACCCCCATTGTCATCGGTACAGTGGCCGATCGTATTTTCACAGAGCGCCGTCCGAGAGAAAATATCGTTGGCTGCCAAGCCTTCGGGGAACGACAGACGGAACGCCCTCCGTGCGGAACTTGACAGCATACGTGAGCAACAGTCTTCTTACAAGATTTCCAGAGGGAAGGTCCTCGATCAACTCAAGGCTTTGCAAGATGGCATACAAAAGAAGGTACGTTCAAACATGTTGCTTCCGTGAGTGTTAGGTTAACATGAACAAATATCTCAAGACGAAGGACTTGCAAGCTGCTCGGGGCAAGACGCCTTTCCGAGCCGTTGATGAGGTTGATGCTCACATCAAGTACGCCATTCCCATGTGACTACTTTTCAACTGGAATCACTGATTTCCTCACGCAGAAACCTGGAAAAGCAGGTAGAATCCGGCAGTATGAAGCTTGCTGACGAAAAGCGTGCTCTTCAAGAAATCTCACAGACCAAACGGATCCGAAAGACTGTAGAAGGTTTTCAGGCTTCCCAGGATTCAATCGACGCGGACCGGAACGCTGCCGATGAGCTTCGCAAACAGCTGGATGACCCAGAGTCCAAAGCCATCTCCGATCGTTACGACACGATCAAAGCAGAACTAGATGAACTCAAGAAAGAGTCAGACGAAGCATATGCTGGCCGTACCAAGTTCTTCGAAGAGCGGGACAATCTGCAAGCTCAGATAACCGCCCTCTTTAACGAGAAGAGAGCATCCGTGCAGCAGTTCCGAGAAGCAAACGACCGCTACTGGGCGAAAGTCAACGAAGACCGTGCTCGTCGTGCTGAGAGGGCTCGTGCGCAGCGTGCCGCTGAAGAAGCCCAGAAAAAATTGGAACATGCGCAACGGTTACGAGAAGAAGCATCCCTGCCAGCATATCAAGCAGAGATCGAAGATTGCCAAACGCTAATCGATGCTTTTTCGGGAAAGAGTTCTGACACCGCGGTGCTGTCCGCTTCGTGGTTACCTGCGAAAGATGAAGTTGCTGGCGTGCCTAAGCTCGAGCTAAGGCAGGTGGAGGCTACCAATGACGGTCTTGTGGTGCGCAAGAAGAAAGGGGAAGAGGAGGAGACATACTTTGCGGGAAAGGGGAAACGGGGAAAGAAAGACAAAATACCCAAGATCGCACAGGAAATGGATGCCTTGAAAAATCTTCCCCTTGGCACTATTACAGCACTTTCCAAGCTCGCGATTCCTCTTCCGACTGCCGCGAGCGATATTCCACGTGTCATCGAGGACCTGAAAACGAAGAAAGCGTGGTACGGGGCCAATCAGGCGCGTGTAACAGCCGAAAACGTCGCCAAGGCAGAGGCGCAAATACAACGTCTCACGAGCGCGGGCAAGCCAGAATACCTGGTCGATGGTCCCCAAGCGTTGCTTGACTCGAACGGTAATGCGGATACGCCGCTGGAATCGGCACCTACCCCAATGGAGAACAATTCAGTTAATGATGAGACGGCTGGCAACGTGGAGGTTGACGCGGAGTAGAGGCGGGGTCAGACGCCGCAGTACCATCCATATATCATTGAATCACCGTGTTACTTATCCCAGGAAACTACAGTATCGTCCAATCACAAGCAAAGGAACACTAGTATTATTCAGATCACGGCCTATACAATAGTGAGCACAGATTTTTGAAAAGCAATGGTCAATACAAATACGGAGCAAGGTAGTAATAAATGAGGGCCGAGAAACGTGGTCATATATACTTGCAGACTATATTAAGTTTTCTGCACAACCCAGCGAACGACAGAAAATATGGTTGTGATGCTGATCATTCAGGACGCAGCCTCCGCTTTAATAGTTTCGGTTTCGCGCTCTGGCTCGCTAGCATTACCAGCCAAACTCAGATCTTGAGTCGAAAACGGTGCGACATCAAACGTATTCGTCGTCGCATACTCGGAGAACGCAAGGCCAGCTTGATGAACCGAAGGTATCGAATCCTCGGGGGTGACCGAAGTATCCATGTAGTTTAGTCCCCCATATGCATCAGAATTGAAACCGGAAGCTGAGGCGTCCAGCGCGCCAGCAGGAAATGGATCCTGTTGCAATGCGGCCAACATACTGGAGGTTGTCGGAGTGTGGTTCATAGCGTGTTGCGGGCGAGCCTCAGAGGGAGTGAAGCTCTCTTGCCCAGCCATGGGTGAAAGGGAAAAGAATTGTTGCTGGATTACTGGTTCGACAGAAGCAGCCACGGAATTGGTGGACAAGGCGACATTCCGCAGGATGTTTACCGCGATCCAGTCACTATGCGTTCGTGAGCAATACAACAATGAAAGGGGAGTGGAAGCGGAACTTACTCGAGGAATAATTTCATTATCTGGAAAGCGCCGAACGCGGGGTCACTCCTGATGGTCTGCCGCAGAATGTTAGATCCAAACGGGGCAGTTTAGACAAAAAAAAATACAACTTACGAGATCCCTCATAACCTGGCTAGTCACATATCCCCAGCGAATGAGTACGCTACGAGGACTCATCGCTCCTCTGTCGTCGCTAGCCCCAATGCGCTGCTCCATGAGTCTCTCTGTGCACTTGTCAGCCCATGCCATCACTTCTCTGACAGGCTCGTTGCTCTTCGCAAGACTATCCATCATCGCAACAAATTCCACCTCGAGAAGCTGGACGAGATCTTCGTGCCGGCAGTTGCAAACCAAGGCCGATTGGTTGCGGACGGATTCAAAATCTACCTTCTGCCAAGATCGACGCATCTCTGCGAGCTGTTTTTGATTGGTGAGAACCGTGTTTAAAGCTTGAGTGACTTGGTAGATGTCCACGAATCGTACTATATCAAGAACGTCAATCGAGCAACGCCTCGCCATCCACGCAAATGTACACGTACAGACTAAATGCCCAAAACGTGCTCCCAGCTCAACCTTGGGTTCAACGAACGTGGTCCCGTATCCCTCGAGAGCAAGGAGGAGAATTTTCTCCATCTGACTAGCAAGTTGGCGCAGGCTGTTCAAAGAAGCCGTGGGGAGAGGGGAGAGCATCTGCGACCTGAGGAACTCGAGTATTTCCTATTCACGATTGAGCACTAGCACGAAAGCGGCATGTTGCAGACTTACATCATATACAATCGCATCGGCCTTGGCCATCAGTCCCGCAATCGCGGGTGCGTGTACAACCTCGCGGTGAGTACCTGTCAAAGTCGACCAGAATCCCCTGAGATGCATCTCAAACTGGTCAAATCGGAAAGCGCGAGCGCTCTCCAGGACTGCATCCAAGTGGTCTTGGAACCAACCCCATACTTCTCTCCCCGCAATACACTGGGCGGAAGCGGAACTAGCTCCAATGGCTTCCTCAATGGACGGGAAATGGGGCATATGACGGACTGAGAGATGTTGCTGCGGTTGGACATATTGACCATCAGCATTGGGCGTGAGGGTCAACGTGGGCTGCGGTGCGATACTGGCCTCCGGTTGGCTGGCATGTCGACGGATGGGAGTGTGACTAGGGTAAGAGTTACTCCTGGCCAGGACTTGGGCTTGCGACAAAAGGCTGCCCGCCGTTGGTGTCTTATCGCTTACATCCTCAAACGTGACGCTGCCTTTGAGATCTCCTGAAAGAACAAGGGAGTTGCGCTTTGAAGCGCTGGACCCTTCAGAATCTTCATCTTCATCCTCGTCGGATCGCTCCTCGCCCTTGTTTGTATTCTCCCCTGACTCCTGCGCGGCACGAGCGGCGTTGATGGATGACTGACCTGCGTTATTGTTTGACTTGCGGATGTAATCTTGCAAAAATTCGGCTTCCGCCGAAGTCGCGGGACGAATGCCACAATCTGCCAGAAAAAGACATGATCAATAAAATTTCCGATCAAAGTTTGATGGAGAGTTCTAAGACACGTACAATGGTATTTGCTATTCCCGCGAACACCCAGACGCCTTGTTTTGATAGTGGGAAAGCAGAGTCTGATAGCCTTGCCGAGCGTCGCAGTATTAATGTGAGGGATCTGGTACTGGTCACAAACCCTGCGGTACGAAAAATATAGGCCCTGGCGTGGTACATTGCCGTCAGGGTAAGGAGCATAGTTGGCTGTTAGCCTGGAATGCGAAAGTGTGAGGGTTGAAAGACGAGAAAGGAAGCATAGGAACACACCAAGCCTGAACGAAAATCTGCTTCGCTCGGTCAGAAGCACTGGTTGTGGTCGCGACCCGTACGTTAGCAGCTAATTTCTGCAGGGCATGATCGGGGCTGATAGACATCCTGCCGAAAACGCCTGCAGAGTGTCTATGTTCTTGATGATTAGTGGGCATCGGTTGACCGGGCCCATACATGGTAGAATAGTCGGGGGTGTTACCGAGGAACATGGTGAGATCGTCAGTTTCGCTCGAGGAGGAATGGACACTCTCTGTATCACGGGGATAAGGAGAAGCCGCAGCACGGGCCCTGAGATGAGTTTGGCGAATATGCCCCTTGAGCGCGGGATTAGTCATATTACTGTTTGGAGGAGATTGACAAGGAGACATGTCTGCAGAAGGGAGGGAATATACGGAAGAGTGGCGTACTGGATCGCTGCCAAGGTAGGCGGAGGAGAGACGGTATGGGTCGTCTGCAGAAGGGGGGATGCCGGCTGGCATACGAGGGAGGATGTCCTGGGAGGACTGGGGGCGGGAATTAGGCGAATGTGTAGAGGAGGATGAGATCGAGCCTGAGCGGGAATGAGGGTGGCTGGGTGGAAAGAAATCAAAGGGGACGTTTGAAGAGATTGTCTGGAGATTTACGGCAGCCATGCGAGCAGGGACAGAAAGAGGGTGTTGAGCTGGGGATTTGACCGACGCAGCGAATAGGCGGACCAGCCGGTGAAAGGGGAAAGAAAAACGAACAGAAGGGGAGTGGGGGGGGGAGCGAGCGAGGGATGGGAGGGAGTGGGGGGAGATAATAAAGCAGAACTACCCCGTAGGCCGAAAGAAAGAAGACAAGTAGAGAAAGGAGACAAGAGACAAGGGCGCGTGGGGAGGGGAGAGGCAGCGAGTAGCCGTTTTGCAGCTGTGACGAGATCGCAGGGACTAGAGCAGTCGGTGGTCAAGGCAACGGCTCCCCGTACTCGTCAATGTATGTACCTATCTTTTTTTTTTTTTTTTTTTTTTTCTCGTACCTGCCCTTTATCCCCACCGCCCCCTTCCCACACACCCTTTGTCCTCCCTCCCGGAACCGCTTTCTCTTCAAATCTCTTCCATGCTGTATCCCGAATCAACACCGCCAGCAATATTGCCACTGTATCGCCTCTCCTCCCATTTTTGTAAACGTATCCTTTGGCGCTTGCCCAACCCAGCGACCCTTGCCCGACGTCGCAGCCATTCCGGGCGATGCCGATTCGCCACTTCTGATGCGCCTCACAGGGAGTCCCGTTACACTCCAAGTATGCAAAAACCCGGTGGCCATAATTGATCGGGCAAGGCAGATCAGTCAAGCTTCAAGTCTCACGTATGAATGTTTTGGATGACCGTACTAAGGTTGGCTCTCCGCTCCTCAAACGGGCAAGACGACATTCGCTTCAGGACCTGTCACAATTTCTCCGCCGACATTAAGTTTCCTCACACGGTCAATGTTCAGAATCTGATGGTCCAGGATTGTGTCTCGGAAATAAATGCAATCCAAACACATATGCATCCTGTTTCACTTGCAAAAGTCCAGGACATTGCCGAAGCTGAATTTAGCTACCTCCCTTACCATGCTTCCAGCTGTTCACTTGGACAGTCAAATCACATATTCCCTGGGTCATGCCCTTTTACAGCTGGATGGCAGGATGAAATGTTCTTTCACTGAGTGTACTTGTGATAAAAGTAGTACCAACATTAGGGCATTCCCACTTCAAGTAGTCATATATCAGAACTTGATTATTTACACTGCACTAGAGAATATAGACAAATGCATGATGGGAGGTAGCAGTGCACCAAATACAGAGCCATTGATGTTTTCAGTATTGCAAGTGTGAATCCAGGAGTAGTAAGCCATACTTGATCATATAGTCATAAGTCATCAAGGTGGTTTGTTTAAGCAGACATTTATTTGAGAATGCTGAAATAAAATGCCTGGATGTTAGTCCCAGGTATACATTTGTGTAAGTGAATGAATGACAAGTTGTCAAGACTGGGGGACAGGCACCATTTGCAATAAGTTGTTCTGTTAGGAATATCAAATGACATTCCATGCTCTGCTGACAACTGGGCTGTGTTTGCTCCTATGACTAATTTTCAATATGCTCACACACTTCTCAGTGCCGTCTAGTGACATTTGATCACTCGAACTTGCCAGATTATCACAAAGAAGCCATGATTGGACGGCAAGGTATGAGAGCAGAGTAAATTTACACAAGCATGATCGAAGTACGACCTAAGCTGTATTTACAGCGGAGTCGGCCATTCATATACCGTCACCGTTACTCGTCTTCCTCCAAGTCAGAATCACCAAATAGACAAGGTCCGTCGAACGTTATGTCGACGTCTGGCTCAGCTACAGTTGTTCCAACAGTAATGGAGAGAGGGGATGAAGACCGGGTATGTTTATTCTGGGTGCAATGGGTTACCCGAATCGGAGGAAACTCTTGCTGGGTAATATCCATGTGGATATAAGGGTCGGCCTCGCCGCGAGTAGTGGACGGAGGCCCCGTGTCGAATAGCGGCCGAGCAAAGTCGTTGGCCCACGTTGTATCGGGAGTGTCGACTGTCATACGACCATCTGCGTTCGGTACTTCCAGCTCCACAATCTCGAGTATAGGAAGGCCTCCGCCGGATACAATGTGAATATCGTCCGAAGGCTTGTTACCGATCCCCCCGTTTTCAAAAGAGGTGGCATCAAAAGAACGCGCATTACATGTGCCTGATCTCTCGGGCGAAACATAGCCCACACCCTCCCTGTTCTCTGTGAAGTTGATTTTCACGGACTGCACTACGGGTGGTTTGGGAGGCTGGAGCTTCAAGATTCTGCCGATCGTTTCCCAAGGATGAGGATCAGATAAGAAATCGACCAAGATGTCGCTCGTTATGTTGTCTTCAGTACTTTCCTGATTCGTCAAGACCCCAATAGAATCACGTCCATACTCAGACGGAAATGAGCATCGGAAGTCATTGTTTCCGGTCGACAGGAGAGCACGGTTGTCGTCACAGAATGTTGTACGGGATAGTCCGAGCTCGAGCTCCTCTTCATCCGAGTTGGTGAATGATGAGATTGTAGATCGAGCTTCATCCACGCGGACAGAGCCATCGCGGATAAAAAAGCTCCGCGATGGCTGACGAATAGAACGTAACGATGATACGTCGTCACAATCGGCATCCTCTTCGGAAAGGCGATCTGATTGTCTGAACCGAATAGCTGCGCAAGGTGAGGTATCAAGGTCGAGAATCGAGTGGTTTGATGACTGCAAACCGGAAAGGAAGGGAGATGACCGAGGGAGTGGATCGATGACATCCGAAAATGTATTTGGTTTTTCAGATGCGTCACCTTCCGTACAAAAGAAGAGATTGGCTCCTGTGGATAATCGGACTTCTGTATATGCTGAATCGTCGCAAGTATTACAGGATTTTGCATCACGGATCCTAGAAGGAGAGTCGGGCGGTAAAAGGTCACTGTTTTCTGCGGGCTCATATCCATGTCTCGGATTTGGGTTAGCTTCAGAAAGACTTTTGTGTTCGTGTTTTGGGATTCGAGAGTATGACACTGGGGGCTCAGAGACGTGCTTCGACACGATCTCTGATTCCTGGGTGTCTGGGTCCTGTAAAAAATCAGAGTATGAGTGTTACCGCCAGCGATGACCTTCGACTATTGTACTTCAGGGTCAAAATGAGCTTTTGTTGGTCGCTTGACCGCCGCAGGGGTTTGCATATGTTCGGTATATGCAGTTTCTTTAAGCTTCGGGACATTGATTCCGATGAAATTCGGTTGTTGAAGGATGCGGTCAATGGCAGCTCGCATGGACATGTCTTCTCCGCGACTATGTCAATGGACAGAAACGAGGAAGAAACCATACACACGATCCAAAACATCAAGTGCACCAAGAACTTTGGATGGTTTGCTGCGTTGTGTCGTATTGTCTGCCAATGTTGGGGAGTACAATCGGTCTCCACTGAAGACTTTTCTTGAAGAAGTAGCGCCCAAGTCCGTGTTAGCGTCACAACGCGCGTGCGCGAGCGTCATCTCTGGCAGAACGGATGAAAGCGTGGGTGTGCTTGGATGAACGCGGTTTATTTGCGTTACACATAATGCAGAGGCAAGACGCTGTTTTCCGAAGTGGCACCTTTGTGCACGTCCGACGATGTCCTTTGACTTTGCTCGTGCGGTGTTTCTGGCAAATGCGTTTCATATATGAGATAGTGGTAGTGTGTAGCAGGAGAATTGGACCTTTTCCCGCCCATGTAGTTTGCCCCAGCCATTTTCGCCACGTCGTTGATACCGAAATGACCAAATATGTAAGCCGCAGTGATGCAAACTAGAAGTGCACCTGTCGTGAGTTGGGAGTTGTCGCCACAGTGCCAGCCGTTCGGCATATAGGTGGACTTTGAATACGCATCCCCGACTGAAATTACCCAAATTGGTAGTTACTGTGGTTCGCCTCATCGAAAGGGGATGGCATTAGTGTTCCATGAGATTGTAAGACGACAGGCTGGCAGCTAGAGGCTTGAGCAGACTTGTGTGACGAGACGAGCCCGGCCCGGCAACTTCCCAGATTTGAACTCCGAACTTGTCTGCAATCTTACGACGTTCTGAAATGAGCAAGTGCCAGCGACAGATACGGGGGGGACACATCACAACTTGGCCCCGTTGCCTTTGACACGATAGTTCTCCATGGTATGAATCAATCCGCATCCTGTTCCAGCCATCACTTACTATGTGATCTGCAATAGACGTTGGCTGGAAGCTACGAACCTCTCGCATCAAGCTCTGGGGAGGAACGCGTAGACGCGGAGGAAAGCTCAGCATTCGAATCCTTGCTGGAACGGCGACGCGGAGTCGTGCTCAAAACCCCACACGGCGGTTCTCTATCCATTCATACTGATGGTGGCTCGTATTCATACTCTTTCGGTCCGCGTGGAGTCACTGGTCTTCTACGCAACCGCTATGCCGCTGGTTGTGTAATATTTGCATCCATAGGCGGTCTATCTTTCGGATACGACCAGGGTGTCATTGCTAATGTCCTTGTAATGAGAGACTTCCTAGCTCGGTGGCCCGTGGGTCCTTGGGAAAAGGGAATGATGAGTATGTTACCGCCTACTCTACAGCATACGCTCTGTGAATCTGTTCGTTGTAGCCGCGGCTCTGGAGCTGGGTGCTCTGTTCGGTGCCTTATCGTCCGGCATTTTTGCAGACAAGTATTCTAGGCAACAGTCTATATTCTTAGCTTCAGGTGAGCCTGGTGACTCTAAGTTTCTCCTCACTCAACGAATCTTGTAAGTTATATTTTGCTTTGGTTCCGGTTTGCAATCTGGTGCTCGTAATCTCAATGATTTGATCATCGGAAGAGCCATTGGCGGATTTGGCGTTGGAGCGCTAAGGTAATTCCCCAAGTTTGTTGTTCAAAGTCGCAAATGTTGACTCCAAGAAGCATGTTATCCCCGCTTTACATGGCTGAGATTAGCCCTCCCGAGCTCCGGGGATCACTTTTAGCTATCGAACAACTCGCTATCGTTCTCGGAGTCGTCTTCGGATTCTGGATTGGATTCTTTACCCGTGATAGTAAGTACAATGCATGATATCTGGCTTAGTCTGACCTAATTCGTCTGGGACACAGTTTCCGGCTCAGCATCTTGGAGAATTCCTCTTGCACTTCAATTTATACCTGGCTTATTACTCTGCCTCGGGTGCTTCCTTCTCCCACCATCTCCGCGTTTCCTTGTTTTATGCGGACGGTTGAGTGATGCAACGCGCACTCTTGCGAAGCTTCGCCTCCGGACATTCGAAGAAGCCGCCCACGACCCTCTTCTCCAGGTATCTCAGATTCTTCCAAGATGAACTAAATTGACGGATAATTTTTAGCTTGAATTACTGGAAATGCGAGTAAATATCGCTCTCGTTCGACATGGTAGAGGTGCCAAGGATGATGGTGGGGTCATGAGTGGCTGGAATGAGCTGTTCCATCCACAGTATCTTGCTCGGACCCTCATTGGCGTGATGATGATGTTCTTCCAACGTGTGTCACCATCATTTATTTCCTTGACATATAATATTCACACACTATCAGAGTGGAGTGGCATCAATGCACTACTGTACTATGGTCCCACCCTGGTGAGAAATATTGGATTCACAGGAGAGAAAGTTACTCTCCTTGTTGCTGGTGGCATTGGCATAGTCCAGGCTATTTCTGTTATACCTGCAATATTATACCTAGATCAATGGGGTGGGTGGCTGCCACTGTTGTCCAGCTGGCTCTTGATTTATCATTTGCAGGACGCAAGCCTCTTTTGAAAGGTAGCAGATGCACTGTCCTTCAGGTTTGACTCTCATGAGTTGCTTTCCAGGGGGTAGTGTGGTCATGACCATCTCACATTGCTTGATTGCCATATTGGTATCATAATGTGCCCTTTTTTTCTTTGGATCACTACTGAACAAAGCTCCCAAGATTCTTCAATACAAGGATGATTGGCCTTTGCACCCTGGTGCTGCATGGCTGGCAGTAATGTATGTCCAATCACATTCATCATGCACAATATTGTAACTCTCTGATGTGCTCTGATGGTTTGAACAGATGCATTTATACTTTTACTGCAGCATATGGAATGAGCTTTGGCCCAATTGGATGGGTCCTTCCAAATGAGATCTTTACATTGTCAATGCGAAGTAAAGGTGTCTCTTTGTCAACAGCTTCAAACTGGATCAATAACTGTATGTCCTAACCCTTTCCTTTGTTAAAGACTTAGTCTAGTATGATATTGATGTGTTGATGACAGTTTTAATTGGTCTTGTCACACCTCCAATGATGGACATCTCCCCAGTGTATGTCTCCATTACCCCCTCTTTGTTTTACATCCTGCACCAGCTTTATAACCATCATCTTAATCCTTGTCTAGTGCTACATTCATGACCTTTGCCTGTGCTTGCTTTATAGCCTTCCTTTGGTCAAGCTACTTTGTGCCTGAGACAGCAAATGTCTCATTGGAGGAGATTGATGCTATATTTGACTCCTCAGCTGCTCAAGAAGATCTACAAAGGAAGTTTGAGGTATGTCATGTATGTGTGAGGGTCACTCAATATGATGTATTGACCATTGATGTCAGCTCGAATGTGAGCTTGGAGTACATAACCTGATACTGGATTTAGTGGCAAATTACAGTTGACATCTGTTGTAGGAATAACAATAGCTTAATGTTTGCCTTTGAAAGCCTCATCTTCAAGGATAAGAATCCAACTTTCAATATGTGTAAAGGAATTTGGTCAACAAACTGCTGAACAACACTCAGCGGAAATGATCACCTTGTATGACTAAATAAATAATGGTGATATCACTTTCGTGGTTCACCTTTACACTTGTAATGAAATTCCTGTTTCCTGATGCACCACAAACGATCTGAGCCGACTGCTTGCAAGCTCATTGGAACCTGTGGCCGAGAAACAGCCATGCCACTCTGGCTGCCTCACAGGGAACGACGAACACACCCCGGCCTCCTGTCAACCCCCAAGGCGATCAAACTGTTAGTTCGGTCCTTGGCCACAGGTTTCAATGACAACCGGACAGATTACTATATCTTCGAGAACGTCGCACGCGCCGTCGTTTGGGCTCCCAAAAACTACGGGGACCAAGGACAGCACGTCTTGCACATCACCCGAAATTGATGTCAACAGGAGTCTTAAGCCGGGCACCTGTTCTCCACTTGTAAAATTCAAGTCGCGTCGGTTGACAGAGTGTGGCGTAACACTTGGCACTATAGCCTTTTGAGGTAGCTGGTATCGTTGCGACTGCACCAAAGAGCACCCTCTCGCCTAGGACTTCTCTGCACGAAGCATACCAGTACGCTCACATGCGCTACCAGAGTACGTCCAGGTGCGGGTGCAGTTTGCAACAAACCAGTTGGGCTGTCGGTGAACGGGAGTCAACGATCCTTACATCATGGAGGGGCTGAGGGAGTGTGATGAAAACATTCGAAGGTTATTGAACTTGTCGGACTCATCGGAGAGCAAGAATGCATCACCGGATGACCAGTCAGATGCCCCCAGAATCTTGGAGCAGACGAAGATGTAGGTCGTCTTTCTTGCATATCGTCAGCCAGAGCCAATCGTATAGCACATGGACATGGGAGTAACCGGTGAGGGCGAATAAAAGTCGAAACCGGCGGCGCACAAGGATAGGCTGAAACGAGAGCCGGAGACCGGACGCTGTCCAGAACGGCGCCTGTTTCGCAATACCGCTGATCTTATAGGACATGACGACGTTAGCAGAGGTGCCTGACAATCGAGTACAAAACAGTGAGGTGAGGTATGTGAGCATCCGGGCGAAGCAAGCTGAGGATTTCTGGAAAGCGCACCTGCAGGGGGTATTGCGGGCGATGGTGTCTCGGCCGTGGACGATGGTTCTTGCGGGACCGTTGCAGATTGCGTATCACCTGACGCAGCAGAGGGCGCCTGACGTGGTCGAGATTACCCCACGCGAACGGTTTCACGCGAACCACATCCGAGTCGAAATGATTCCCCTAGGTTCTCGAGGAAACGCATAGGTGCGGGAGATCCATAACCCGCCTGGTCTGAGAGTCTACCGTATCGTCCTCGTGATTAATCCGGATCTAGAGGAGACGAGGTACTCACCAGACCCTGTCTGCGATACGGTATCTAAAGATCGTTTCTCGTGCTTGTACATCAAATACATCCGTCCAAAGGATGTTTGGGTACTTGATTTATGAAGAGGCCGAAATTTGGAGCGGAGACTTGGCTATTGTCCAGCACGTGGTAGGTGTTGTGCTCTTTGGTGCCACCACGGTGGAGAAACGCCACATACGCTCACATGCAAGGCACCACTGTATTTATTTTTCTGCTGATCTGAGTCCACAGTTGATATCTTCTGCAGTAACTGCGAGCGGTACAATGACAGTAGGACTTGAAATTCCAAATAGTGTAACTCCCGAAATGGCGGTTTTGCCTTACTTGAACGTTCAATCACGTACACGTGCTGGCAGAGTGCCTCGAGGTCCATGGCCATGATGAAACACTCCCTCTTTTTTTTTTCAGGCGTGGAAAGCACAGCTTCCATTGACACCCGTGCGCTCCTTTTGAGCGGAGCATGGTCACAAACTCGTGTTCCCGCTGATTCGACTCGTTCAACACTCATACACGCTGCTCGCCACGCCTTTTCAAGATCCTGCAACACCCCCATACCGCGTGCTCGCTACGAATAGATTTTGCTTTAAGATGCGGCCATCGCACCCTATTCCCCTGAACTGCCAATATCAACCATCTCGTCCCATTTCATCCTCTCAGCAACAAGCGTTGCGGGCGCGCCAGCCGTCCCGCCGCAAACGACTCTCCATTCTCTCCATTTCGTCCGTCTTTACAAGGTCAGCAATGCCCTCTAAGTTTAATATCGTTCGAGCGAGTCTCTATGGTATGTCTGCACGTGCTCACACTACGAGCTTGCGATTGTGACCAAACTCGCCACTCCAGCCGTCGTTTTGGCTTGGACCATAATATGCCTAGCCATCGCAGCTCACTTCCAGAGTCTACTCGTCATCACAGATCTAAGTGTGTATCCCTGTTTCGTCCAGAGATCCCCCATCGCTCATCGACCACTCAGCTCGATTCGTCCCATTCGCAATATTCGTCTGCAGTGCGAGCTTCCTGATCCTCCTCGTGCTGTGAGTGATCCCAAAAGTGAAATTTGTGCGTATGTTGACTCCCTTCAGTCTCATCTGCAGTGCTCTTCGCAATCGCAACCCCGTCTCCACTAGAATAGAGCTAGGATGTTTGGGTTTATTGGGGACTTTCTGGCTCGGTGCGTCTCAACGATATTTTGTCATACTGTGTGCTCAAGTAGACGTAGCCCTTGGCGCATTTCTGGCCAGCTCTGACTCGGAGAATGCGGATGTTGAGTGCTTCTCGTCCGTGGATGGCTCACAAGTGGTCGATGTAGCTGGATGTACGTTTCTGTCATTTTTTAATACCATCCAAGTGCCAACCAGACATCTTAGTTTCTACAGAAACCTATCAAGCACAGTATCGTGTCCTTGAAGCATTCTCGCTGTTCAACGTCATCCTGGGCAAGTGGCTCGCCTATAATTTCTACCTGTTTCTGAATTTATCCTAGTGTGGGGTTTCCTTCTTTTCCTCCTCGGAATGACCTTGAAGCACTACTATCGAGTGAACCGCAACGTATGGTTCATTTCAGTTACTGCCTATCCCTGGTTCGGCCCAAGATCAACTATGTCCAAGCTTCCAGCACCCATCAGCACTCGTTCGAGAGGCAGAGCCCACGCTGGTGAGAAAGCTGACCCTGAGCTCTGGAGAAACGGGTCGCACGGGAACGACTCACGCTACCCCAACTGGTCATCAAGCGGACGCACGGTCCCCGCTCGGGCACACACTGTAGACAACTATAAGCGAAATGCGTCACCCCGGCGGTGACGGAGATGAGCTTGACGTTTATCTCCAAATCTTTTTGATATTTTGGCTAATTGACTCACGGTTCTCTTTGGGATCTTTATGGAAAATTATGTATGTGTATGCACTTTGGTTCACGTTGGACGCGTGGAACCGGATGTAATCTAGAGGGTGCTCGTACCACCATTTCAGAACGTTGTAGCAGTCCGGGTTTTTCCGGTATGCGGTTAGCAATCTCCAAGTGAATCTGCCCAATTTGGCAAGTGCTGCGGTTCATGGCAACGACTCACCAACCTCGAGGTCAAAAAAAGGAAGGATGAAAAAAGGATGCTTTAGCAAACTAACAGTGTTCCATGAAATTGTAAGACAACGGGCTTGAGCTTGAGCTTGAGCAGACAGCGGCACTTGTGTGACGAGACGAGCTCGTCCCGAGAGATCCCATCCAAACTCCGAACGTCTCTTACAGTAATTTTGGAAGCGATATTGCAACGAGGCAGTCTCCAATGGGCCGCCTCCAGAATTCTGTAGTTCATCATGTCTTCCCCCGTTACGTTCCGTTCAAACTCCGCTTTCAGGGAAGGGAGCAACTTTATGGTTCGAGATATGTCCCAGTGTTTTGACCAGTACTCTCCCTTAACACCCCAACCCTGCAACCGTAGACGAGCAACTTCCTTGTCAGAAATACTTTGAGACGTTTTTCGTTGGGATGACTGTTCTTTTCACCAATCTGAGGCTCGTAGGCTACCGTACGTGTGGTGCTTTATCTTGGAGTTCGAGCGATTTACATCAGTGGCCAGTGTTCGTGTTCTGCCTCTCTGGAGCTGTGCTCGGCTTGGCGGGCAATTTTGCAGAGCTTTTCTTGCCAAATATCAATCGTGGGTTCATTCACGTCTGTCTTTGTCCTCTTTCAAGACATTCAGTCCACCAGACGACTTTACCATCTTCTCGCTTGTCGTGCCATCAACGACGATCTTCGTATTCCTGCTTCTGTAAGTCGATCCATATCATCGTACCTCTGTTCGAGCCATGCGCAGGTTACAGTTCGCGCAACCCATCATCGAAGTCATCGTACACTTCATTCTAGGGTTTCTGTGGTTAGGTATGTTTTTCTTTTGCTATGCGTACGTTGTAGGGTGTTCACTTCAGTTCAAAAGCTATGGGTGCCTGGTCTGCGTAAGCCTATCATTATGCGGACGGTGGGCAATTGAACAATGCATTACAGTGATATCATCGGCTATGTCCAATGCTATGGGCAAGCCGGTCTGACACGACCGACGAAGAATGGAATGAGTAAGCTTCCAGTTGAAATGCCCACATGGTCACAGAAACTGATCGTAATGAAAACCCAGTGTCTGCAGAAACTTATTGTTATGAAATGAAAGTGATAGAAGCCCTTTCGTGGACCATATTCGTGATGTGTACGTCTCTCGATGTTGGTTTGACCATGCTCTGAAAATTGGCACTTCACTGCAGTTGCATTCTTCTTCTTGATAGTGGTAACCCTTACGACACGCGCAGTCGCTCTTGGCCGGTACTTTGACTTTGGTCTATGGCTAAATTTACAGTGGCTGATGTTTGTGTCGTAGCGTCTATGCGTGGCGGGAACATATCTCACAGCTCGGCTGGTTTGGTGAATGGCCAGCTTACCCAACGGAAGCAGTATACCCTCGCGGCCCTTCCTACGCTTATGGTCCATACCCCCAGACGTATGGTATGCCTGTACAACAGATGCCTGGTCATTCAATTGTTGTCCATCCAGGTGTTAACGGTGGGCCTCCTATGATCACCCAAGTTCCTGGGGTCGTATCAGCCTGAGGGCATTACTATTTTGGTTCGTTACTGGTCTACGATAAATCGCTGTCTCGAACTCCCAAGTGCGAGACAACATGTGGGTTGACGCTGACGACTCGAATGATTCGGATGACATGATGATCTACATGCTCGGTTCTTGATTTTTTTTTTTTCTGTTATACAATAGATGTCCATAGTTACGTTTCGACGCACCCAAAATATACCTACTGTAATGAATCTGGGTGCCTCGTGTCGGGTGTCAGAAAAGAGCGGGAAAATATTATTGTGCGATTCCCACCCACCCCTTATTCGCTTCCTCGTTGTACTCCAACCTCGAACGATATGGCGTTGTTCACCGAGCATCCGTTCAGACATGTTGTAAAAGGTGTGTTGGCTGAGATTTCGACGCAAAGATATGCGAAATTCACCAGATACAATAACCAGTAATACTTGCGTTGGTGATGGGACATGTCATCATGAGAATGTTGCCTCACTCCATTCGCAAGTCTCTATTTCCGATTTGCTGAATCACCGAATTGAGCTTTTCATTCTCTAGAGGTCGTCCACCTGACACAAACATCGGTGACAGTTCTGGCCATTGGAGCTCTTATTTTCCTGTAAGTGTTTGACCTGGATGTTTATGAGAAAAGGTGTTCGACAGATAAACGTTGCAGGGTGATAAAGCATCATCGAGCCGGTCAAGGCCAAGTGTTGTCGCAGAGCCAGGAAGAACTTATCTTGATTGGGGCGGTCGGGGCATTCTGGTTGGGTATGCCCCTTTGGTCAATCTGTTTTATCATGCGTCTGACTGAGGTTGGTCTATAGCGTTCCTTTTGGCAATGAGAGCATTCAACCAGTCCAGTGTTGATATGGACTTGGCTCATCCTCGCCACCTTTTCTCCTCGAGCAGCGGGACTGCGGAAAGCAATGTGGTCGGTGCTGGTGGCCGGAGGGCGCCTGCTGCATACAACGCACCGTCTGCTGAACGCAATGCTGCTGCCTATGGACGCCCAAAGACTGGTTACCGAAAGGACCACCCGTGCAGCCCGTACGACGAATACTGCGTCACCGAAGAGTGGGCTTTCTACTGATGCACTTCGCCGAACGAAGTAGTCCATCCAGGCCGGATGGGCTCATGAAATATTGTTCTTTGATGTTCTTGTTTCTCAGTATATCCTGTATCTTATCGCGTACGCTTGTTTTTGGGAGCCATCCTCTGGCAAGGAATGTTGTTGGATAGTACGGCGCCGGCCGGTTGATATTGCTGATTTCCGGTCGGTCACAACCGGAAAAGGAACGTTCCGGTCCAGCGCCGCATGAGAATCTCTGGCAGCCGATAAGTCGTCATTCAGCCAGTCTTGAGAGAGATTCGCGTTCTGCATCCTTCCTGTCAACCTAACGCAAGCCAATATGATGAGTACACCCCCGTTTATCCATATACACCTGGGACTAACACACGTTCCGAAACACTCGACGAAGCGCCGCATCGAAACCGATGTCATGAAATTGCAAGTGCTTCTTCCTCCCAACCCGCCCCCCATCTCACCTTGCTTTCCTGTAGATTGATGTCGGATTACGAGGTCACCCTTGTAAATGATAACATGCGCGAGTTCTATGTCCGTTTCCACGGACCGCCAGAAAGTGAGTCACCCCGTGTTCTCGCGAGCCATGCTTATAATCACATCCCGCAGCTCCGTTTGCAGGCGGAATATGGAAGATACACGTTGAGCTGCAAGCTGATTATCCATACAAATCTCCCAGTATTGGGTTCATGAACAAGATCTTCCACCCCAACATCGACGAACTGTAAGTGGTCATCGCCAACACCAAGGTCGTTAGAGTACTGATCGACATACCGTGGAGGAGTGGCTCGGTGTGTTTGGATGTCATCAACCAGACCTGGTCGCCTATGTTCGGTGCGTGTGCGCTTTTAACGTCGCGTGCGACTCTGTGGATGAACTGCGGTCAAGATATGATCAACATCTTTGAAGTATTTTTGCCACAACTCCTCCGCTACCCAAATCCCAACGATCCCCTCAATGGGGAAGCAGCGGCATTGATGATGCGGCACCCAAAGGAGTACGAAGCTAAAGTTAAAGGTAAGTAAAGTTGATCGATGTTAATTTCGGTGCTTAGTGCTTAGTCTCGTCTCTTCCGTGTAGAATATGTGCAGCGGTTCGCAACCAAGGATGCGATTGACGCTACAGAAAAGGGCAAGGAGGATGAAGACGAAGAAATGAGTGACATTGGCAGCATCAGCGAAGTCGACGACTCCTGATGACCTACGTCCTGTTGGCCATCCAATACTAATGCGCCTAGAACACACGTCGACTCACGCCTCTTCCCATCCCTGACCCTGTGTACACTGCTATCACGTTTCCAGAAACATCCTGTTGCGATTCTTTGAACGTTCAGGAGGATACCCCCCTTCCCTCGGATGGAATTTATCTCCCTACTTTTTCTAATCACTGTGCCACTACATACTCTCGGAATCTATCGCACCCTCGTATCCTGTTGTACCGTTATCTAGGGAATTTTTGATAGTAGCACCTGCCTCGTTGGCTTGACCGGAGCATGTGGCAAAGGAGAGTGCCAGGCGCAGGAACGAGGCAGCCGAATTTGCTGGGAAGACGCTCGGCTAGCTGGGAGCCGGGGTCGTGGGCGCGGATGGCGAAACTAATGGTGGGACCAGTTCATCAACTTTTTTCTGGATGTCTGCAGCAGCCTGAGAAGCCATGAGTGCGAACGGAGCCACAGCGAAAGAAAGTTTCACCTTCATGAGCGTGTCTATCTGTAGCTTGACGCTTTCCACGGTCGCGAGCTTGATCTTGCTCTGCTTGAGAAGTTCTTCCTTTTGGACCATGAGGTCTTTGCGTCGGAGATCGAGTCTGATGAGGGACTGAGGAACCGCTTCACAAAGGACTTGGCACACGAGGACATTACCTCTGCCGTTCTACAAGCTCAAAGCTGAGACGGTTGAGCATTAATTGATGTGGGCTGTCGAGGACGTCCGGGGTACGAGCCTCTGGCGGGGCGAGCTCCTGGAACTCGGGGAGGGAGTGTAGGGGAACGTCCTGGTAGATGGAGCTACGTGGGGTCAAGGTAGGAGCGGAAAATGAAAAGGGAAGGGCATACGCAAATTGGCGACACTTGTCGATCTCGCGCTCGAGGTGGCGCTTTTCATAGAGGAGATTCTGGAGACCGAGGTGTGTCTGATCCATGTCCTGGCGGGCATCTGCGGTAGCCTGTTTGTGTGTGCGGGTGGCGGCGTTGGCGGTTCTGTTGAGGGCCTTGAGACGGGCGAGGAGAGCGCTGGCGCGTACGTGTAATGCAGTGGGGTCTGCATTTGCATACGCTGGAGAGACGAGGTCCTGAAAGTGTTGAATGGTTGGATTAGCGTCGGACATGGGGGACGGCAAGGAGCGGGCCGAGTGTGCGTCCCGCGAAACTTCCGCTTTTGGTACCTGCTGACGGAGAATTGATTTATCAGATCTCACGTCTTGCCAATAAAGCATCCCCCCTCTGTCTCCCCAGGTCGCAGCGTCTCCCTCACAATGTCTGCGCAGCAACAACATCGTGCCCGCTCCGGGACAATCCCTTCCATGGAAACCAGCGGCGACGCACTCAGAGATAACACCGTCATCGTAGGTGCGCCCCTGTCTCTTCCTTGTCTCCAGCTCCCTCTGATCCGCCACGTCCTTGCCAGTGTTTGGTGCTTCTGGGGACTTGGCCAAGAAGAAGGTCCGCCATTTCGTTTCGTTTCACCCCACACCCTTCCTTATGTGCATATAGACCTATCCCGCCTTGTTCGGTCTTTATCGCATCGGTTATCTCCCCAGAGATGTCCATATCGTCGGCTACGCGCGCACAAAGATGGACACCGAAGAGTATCAAAAACGGACCACATCCTACATCAAGAATCCGAATGATGATGCTACCATCGCGGCCAAGCTGGACGAGTTCAAAAAAGTGTCGACCTATGTCGCCGGTGGCTACGAGGACGCCGAGTCGTTCGTCAACTTGAGGAAACATCTCGAGGAAATCGAAAAGGGATATGTGGCTCGGGAGGTCAACCGTGTGTTCTACCTTGCGCTCCCGCCTTCCGTGTTCGTCTCTGTCGCGAAAAACATCAAGGACTACTGCTACTCCGCAAAGGGGATCAACCGCATCATCGTGGAGAAACCGTTTGGAAAGGACCTTGAATCATGTCGGAGCCTTCTCGGTGCACTCAAGGAGTCGTGGAAGGAGGATGAAACGTATCGAATTGACCACTATCTAGGCAAGGAGATGGTCAAGAACTTGCTCGTGTTACGGTTTGGGAACGTTGCCATGAATGCCGCGTGGGACAGAAATTCGATCGACAATGTCCAGATCACGTTCAAGGAGCCATTCGGGACTGAAGGTCGTGGCGGATACTTTGACGAATTTGGGATCATCCGAGATATTTTGCAGAATCGTGAGTTGTGCAGAGGAGGGTGTGGGAATGGTGTACTCACAGCGACGCATGGGCGTGGACAGATTTGCTGCAGGTCCTGAGTATCTTGACGATGGAGCGGCCGGTGTCATTCAGCGCGGAGGATATCCGGGACG